>JAHUTJ010025847.1:0-20812 GCA_036250325.1 Characodon lateralis | reverse complement strand
ATATAATTCCACGTGTTAATTCATAGTTTTGATGCCTTCAGTGTGAAGCTACAATATTCATAGTCATGAAAATAAAGAAAACTCTTTGAATGAGAAGGTGTGTCCAAACGTTTGGTCCGTACTGTACTTGAGACAAAAAATAAAATATAATAAAACCTAAACAAGCAACAAGTTAGACAGAGCTATTTCTGAGTACTCTAATAAAAAATAACAACTTTGAGTTTTACAGAGTTTACAATATTTGCAGCATAGAAGAAAATAAGACTCAAGATCACTCTAAATCTTTTTTTGTTACATCACAGCAAAAAATAAATGTGGAGTTGTTTCCGATTCTTTTATTGCAAAACGTGCAGCAGCCAGTGGTCTGTAAATTCAGCTATGATACAGTTCTCAGGAAATATGTCAAAATTACAATGTAATTCTCCTGCTTTATTAGAGATACAGTAGTTTCTGCCTTGTTGCCTGTCCCATTATGGCGGCGACGTTGACGTACGACTCTGACGCGTTCGTGGACCGGATGAGGTCAGATAGGGGCGGGGCCTAACCCGGACGCATGCCGCTCCTAGCTTGTCTGTGGTGTTTTGCTGTGTTAGCCGCTCGTTAGCGCCGTTAAAGTGTCTGTTTTTGGCTTCAGGACAGAATGTCTGCGCGGAATTTAGACAACAGCGAGGATGTGAGCGAACGTTCAGCGCTGAAGGAGGAAATGAACACAAAGGTTCGTTAAAAACGGGTTCTGACGGCTAACACGCCAACACAGAGGAGGGTTAACACTAAATACGTATTAATATTCAGGCTTGGATATTTTAGATGAACGTTGACCTTTATACGAGCCGTTTTCGGCTGCGTGGTTGCGGTTTGGTCAGCTGTGTCTTTATTTTGTAGGTAAAGGAGCAGAAGATTATTGTGGACGAGCTCTCTAATCTGAAGAAAAACAAGGTGAGCAGCGACGCTGCGCTACAACAGTCTGACGTCAGATTACGTGAACACTTTTCTGTGTGTTGCACCATAACCATTCAGGTAAAAGCGGGGTTTATATCCTCCAGCATTAACGTGTTCTAGGTCGGTGTTTTCACAAACTGGGTCAGACTGATTCTGCTGATGGTGTAAAATAGTCTGAACCAGGTTTTCACAAATTTAACATTGTAGGTTTTAAACTGGAGCAGATTAATGACGTTCAAGGCAGTGAAAAGGTGGAGTTGCTCGTTAGCCGTTTATCAAACCGGACGCCATCATCTGAAGCTAACTTCAGTTTGGTTCCGGAAACTCTGGACCCGCATGTTTAGGTGTTTCCCTCCTTCTGCAGCCCTGTTTGAAGGAATGGGTGGTCAACAGATCACCTGATGGGACGCAGAGGAGGTAAAGCCTTTGAATCAGGCTTGCTGGATCAGACCCATCTGAAACATGGAGGGGAGTGGCCCCTGGGGGCCACAGGTGTGGCGGATATCAGGTCTGTGTAAAATTATACTGTTGTGGAAGTTATTTAATCTTATTACTCTGATCTGACTTGTCCACCCTTCCAGGGAATGATTGCTATTGTAAAAGGACCAGACTTTTCATTATTTCTGTCTTCAGTCTGAGATGAAAAACATGTGATCCAAAGATTGAGAAAATCACCATGAGCTGCTAATAGAAACAGAGTCTAAATGTAGGATTAACCAGACTCACACGGGGTTAGATTGGACGTGGAAAAGAGAACATCAGAGTAACGCCGCCTCGTGTCCAGGTGGGAATCATGTCCTGCTTTCCCCGCCAGCTGCAGGATGAATGTCCAGCTCTTTACCTCCCAGTCAAAGGGCCACCGTCACCCTGACAACTGGCCCGGGTTTATGCCCGGGCTGAAAAGCAGCCAATGAAGGCATAAAGGAGGTCAAAGGGCAAAGTTCTATGTGCAGAACCCAGTTCTGGTTTGGGTCATGTGGGCTGGAATGAACACTTGGTATATTTTCAGATGTTGCTAACTTAATGACTGAAGTCTTTATTATCTAGAGAGGAAACCGGCACCCAGGCACATGTTCAAAAGTGGTCCAAAGTCTGGAAAGTTTAAATGGATAAAATGTTTTCTTCTTTGCATTTCCTGCAGAAAGTTTACATCCAGCAGAGGAACAGCAACATCTTCTTCCTGGCAGACAGAAACCAGACTCTGAGTTCCTGTAGAAGTAAGTAGGACCAGTTTTAAGGATAAACGTCTGCCTCTGGTGGAGATGTGATCCTGACGTATACCATGTGTCTGCAGAGGATCTGGATTACATGAAGAAGGAGCTGCAGGATCTGTGACGTCACCGCCACCATGTGTGGCATCTTTTGCCTGTTGAGTCTGTCTGCAGCTCAGTCCGAGCAGGACAAAACAATCTGGGAACATCTGCGGAGAAGAGGACCCGACTCGAGCCGGGACGTCACGGTTACAGGGACAGACTCCGGTTATCGGTGCTTATTCTCCGCCCATGTTCTTCACATGAGGGGCCTCCTCACCCCTCAGCCACTTCAGGACGGCGCTGGGAACGTCCTGATGTGGAACGGGGAGATCTTTGGAGGCCTGCCTGTGAATCCTGAGGAGAACGACACCACTGCTGTCTCTCAGAGGCTGGAGTCCTGCAGAACACCTTCAGAGATCCTCTCGGCCCTATCGGCCATCCGCGGGCCGTGGGCCTTTGTTTATCACCAGAGGGTTGAAGACTTCCTCTGGTTCGGGAGGGACTTCTTCGGCCGACGGAGCTTGCTGTGGAAGTGCGCCTCAGAAACGTTGACTCTGACATCGGTGGCAGCTCGGGCGTCTGGGCCCGATCTCTGGAACTGGACAGAAGTCCCAGCAGCTGGTGTGTTCAGGGTTGATCTGAAGGAGTTTGCGCGAACCGGTTCTGTTTCATTGGAGATGTTTCCGTGGGATCATGCCGGTAATCCCACAACCAGTTTGGAATCTTTTCCCAGTGACTGCAGGATTGTACCAAACCAAGCTGGTCTCATTCTGTCTTCCCCAGTTTGTCCTTTAAATGTGTCACTTCCTGCTTCAGTAAGTAAAACAGAACTGCACCCAGAATCCCGTTTATCTGTTGGGGACCTGGAGAAGCTGCTGGCGGGAAGAGAGCGACCGGATCAGGTGAGGCATCTGATCCAAGTCCTCAGCGAGGCTGTGAAGAGACGAGTTCAGTCTCTGCCTTTCAGACCACAAGAACTCTCTTCTCCTCCCAACAATTCTGCAAGTGTTGCTGTACTTTTTTCAGGAGGGATCGATTCGATGATCCTGGCCGTTTTAGCGGACCGCCACATTCCCAGTCATCAGCCGATAGATCTGCTTAACGTTGCCTTCAAACTCCAGGAGCCAAAAAAACAGAACAGCTCTGCAAAGAAACTCAGGAACCACAAAAAGGGTTCCCTGGACTCCAGGAGCGACCCGACTGGTTCCCAAACATTCAGCCCCTTCGACGTTCCGGACAGACTCACGGGAAGAGCCGGGCTGGAGGAATTGCAGCGCTTGAATCCAGACAGGCGTTGGAATTTTGTTGAGATCAACGTGACTCAGGAGGAGCTGCAGAAGATGCGTCAGGAGCGGATCTGTGATGCGGTCCGTCCTCTGGACACGGTCCTGGACGACAGCATCGGGTGTGCCGTGTGGTTCGCTGCGAGAGGAGCCGGAGCCGTCGAGGAGGACGGCGGTCCGACAGCTTTCACTTCCTCAGCCAAGGTTGAACGTCCAGCTTCAGGCTCCATGAACGAAGCTTTGTGGCTGTGCAAAAGTCTTGAGTCAACTGTCATTTGTCTTTCTTCCTTTAAAGTAGAGATGCACCAATCAGGCTTCTCCTGGCCAGTACCGATTTCCTGTTTTCTTCCTGTTTCAGCAGAACATGCGGGTTTCACCTGCAGATTCTGATTCTTGTTTTTAATTCCAGAACCACAACAGATGAGAGAAAAAATGTGCTGCAGGTTCTTTGGATTCAGCAGAAAATGGAGGATTTACATGATTATCCCCATTTATGCAGCAAAGCTGACCGGTGCATCTTTTAATTGAAGGTGTTCTTGACTAACATCTCTGCAGCTCTGAGACCTCAGTTTTCTTTGTTTCATTTACCACAGTTTGACAGACAGGAAACATGTTTTAGGAGCAATGAGGCGAATCCCAAGGAGGAAGTGTTGACTTTCTGTTAAGTGTCTAAAAGTCAAGTTTTGAAATGCATCAATATTAATATAAAATGCAGCCAAGCTCTTTAGTAGGCCTTAAATCTGTACGTTGGTTCATCGTTTGTTCTGCTGTCTGTCTCTGGTTGAGACAAACCCCACGATGCCTTAGAAGCCTTCAGTCAATGAACTTTAGGTTTAGATCATGTAATACTAACGTGGTTATGTTTTCCTCATCAGAAAAGAGTAAATGTTAATGAGCTTCGACTTTGACTACAGTAGCTGAGGAGGTAGAAGACGGCGGAGAAGATCAGTCTGCTGTCCTCCTCCATCTGTGGGAGGCTGGAAGCAGAGAAACATGACATCAGATACTGATGCTTCCAGTTCTGTGGTTCTGAGGAAGCAGGTCAGGTTCCTCAGACATTCTCCGCCCTGGTGCTCAGGACTGTCCTGCAATGTTTTAGGTGTTTCCCTGCAGCTACACACCGGCCTTAAACGACTACCTGGCTTCTGCAGCCTTGGTGGCCTCCTGGGGCAGCAATGCAACCCTGTCAGTGCAGCGTGGTGGAGCAGGGACGTGTCTAAAACATGCCGGTCCGTGGGCCCTGAGGACCAGGGTGGAGAGACTGATATTAAGGACGCAAAGAAAAGTCTGGAAACCTGAAGCAAGGTTTGGCTGCTTGAGAGGATGTAAAGAAATGACGGATGAACCAGGACTGCAGGCTGCTTTATTCTGTTTCTGAATCCACACGGTCCTCCTCATGGTCCTTCCTGTGTTTCTACATCTACCTACCTGCAGGTAATCCTGACTGGGATCGGAGCGGATGAGCAGCTGGCGGGTTACTCCCGTCACAGAGTCCGATTTAAGACGTCTGGACATGAAGGACTCCTCCAGGAGCTGTCCATGGAGCTGAGCAGGATATCCTCCAGGAACTTGGGCCGGGATGACCGAGTGATCGGAGACCACGGGAAGGAAGCCAGGTAGGGTTCGCTGTGGGTCGTCTTCCCTGAAAGACCTCCACATAGTCTGGAGAAGCCAGTAAACCCGTTGGGCTTCGTTCATTTTGCGCTCCATCTGTCTCTTCTAAAGGCTGCCAAAGAAATATTTTTTATGAATGCTGTTATTAACGGGAAAACATGGTGGATCTTTTCTTTCCAGATCAAAGTTGAAATGTTGAGGAAAAACAGCTAGAATTTGGCTTTGTGATTAAATATAGAGAATAAATCAGAAATATTTTCAGTGTGATTCTGAAAGCAGGCTTGTTCTCTTCAGGTTGGCCTCAGAGAGAAACCATTTCGTTGAATAAATCTGGTTTTAACATGAAAAGTTAGAACTCATCTATGAGGCACCTGTTATTAAAATGGACGCATGTTTTTTCTCCATCTGAGCCTAAAACTCAACGAACATTTTTCATTTCCTGCATCAGTTCCAGCAATAAGTCTGATTTTTCTGACTGATAGTTGATTCCATCAGAGACCTGAGGGTGTGAAACATGGGCAGCAACGTTGATTCTGATCAACTTTAAGAAAGGAATCAGATTTACTTTTTCATCCTTTATTTGTAAATTTGGCTGTTGATGAACAAATCCACACCTACTGGGTGACAGCGTACCACCAAACACGGAAGGAAGAAGGAGACCGTCTGTCCTGTTTTCTCTGCAGGTTTCCCTACTTGGACGAGGACGTGGTGAGCTACCTGAACTCCCTTCCCGTCTGGGACAAGGCGGACCTGTCTCTTCCCCGCGGCGTCGGTGAGAAGCTCCTCTTGAGGTTGGCGGCGAAGCAGCTGGGCCTCGGCCAATCAGCCGTCCTGCCCAAGAGAGCCATGCAGTTCGGCTCGCGCGTGGCAAAGATGGAGGACCGCCGTGAAAAGGCTTCAGATAGATGCAGGAGATTCCTCACAGGGCAGACCTTTTAATGATGGGAAACACTGATGCAGACTATTTACAGTCAGGCTGATCTGTCTGAATCATAAAAATCATTCTCTATTAAAAGATGTCTTCTAAATCATGTACGATTTGTCGTCCTGAAGTTTTTCCTTGAAGTAAAGGTCACATTCCAGGTACGACTGCAGGTTTCCGACATCAAAACGTCCAGAGATTTCATGAACGTAAACCGGTTTCCTAGCAAGGAAGAAATGACATGTATGAATGTGGTTCTGTTGTATGAACGGATTCAGAGCGAACAAAGAACCCGCCTAGATCCCTGATCTGGGTTACCTCAGAACGAGCCAGGACACAAAGGTTCCAGGAGCGTCTTTTACTTCAACCGGAGCGTCCTGATGAGTAAAAGTTTGGAATGAGAATCCAATGAGAACACGGAGATGTTAAATGGTGACACTGGGATTCATTTTACCTTCTTTTCCTCCAGGAAAGTGTCCAACAGAGGAAGACTTCTCTTGGAGAACACGTAGAAACACGGGCACTGAAAGAACAAACATGATGATACTAGAGAACATCGGAGAACATCCAGCATCATGATGACCAGGGACCACAGCAGACAGGTCAGGGAGAAGGTTCTGGTTCAGTGTAAAGCAGGGTTAGGTTCTACAACAACACCCAAGCTTTGGAAACCTCCAGTTCTGTTCAATCCATCATCAGAACATGGAGAGAGGATGGACCGCCTGCAGACCTACCAGGACATGGACGTCCACCTAAACTGGGTAAGGAGAGCATTTAGCAGAGGAAACGGCCAAGATGCTCATGGTAACTCTGGAGGAGCTGCAGAGATCTGCAGCCCAGGTGGGACAATCTGTCCATTCCTCACTAGATGTTTGGAGAAAACCAAACACCTCATATCAACCGTGAAGCACACTGGTGGCCGGGGGAGGCCTGATGTTTGGGCCTAGTCAAAGTCCACACTTCAATCTGATTAAATGCTGTGGTGGCTGAGCAGAAACCTCAGTGAACTGAAGCAATGTTCGAAAGCAGAGCTGACCAGAACTTCTCCACATGGATGAGAAGCTGCTTCTCTGATGAACTCACTGCTCTCCTTGACTCGGTCTCTGAAGGCTGAGGTTTCTCCTTCATGCAGACGACGCGGAGATCATCGTCCACCTCCAGTATCCCATATTTCTGGGTTTCTGCAGAGCAACATGCACAGAGTTAATTACTGGCCGTGAGTACTGGGCAACTGGGAAGCCATGGAGCTCACCTTCATCCCTGCACTGGTATGAAAGCACCAGGCAGCTGTCTTCACGCCTCACCTGCAGCTGAGAAACCTTCTCTGTAACTTTAGCCAGGCTGAAATCCTCCTTGAAGAGCGTATCTCTGCAGAACCAGGTCAGAAACGAGCCTGAAATCCTACTGGACCATGTTTGATGGTCTGGTGTAAAACGAGAAGCTCACCCCCCGACGACGAGCACGTGGTCCTGGATGCGGAAGTGTTTCACAGCGAGCTGCAGGCCGGCGACGGCGCCGAGGCGCTCCTGGGAACGACAGCCTTTGGTTCAGTGGAAACTTCTGGGTTCTGATGTTAAAACATCGGTTGTGCTGTTAATGTTTGATTTACTTCGTTGCTTCTGGTCCGATCGCTGAGGACCCGGACGCCTGGAAACCGTGCGGCCCATTCTTCAAACGCAGCCTGGTACACGGCGTTGGTCTGTGGAGATGAAGAGAAGGTCGGTCACTTATTCTGCTGATTAAATATCCAGAACTCTCACTGGAACCAGAGGTGCTCTACAGAACCAGGCAGTCCAGTTTACAGCCAACTAAATCGGAGTCCAGTTCCTAATTACGAAGGGTCCTAAATTCAGATCTGATTTAATATAAATGATTCTGGTTCTAAATTATTCCAGACAAGGTCCAAATGATCAGATTCAGTTTAAAATATTCCAAATGAATAAAAAATCAAAATTCAATTTAAATGAAATTATAGAAAGTTTATTCAGATAATTAGTTTCTGAAAGCCCAGCAGAACCCAATTAAAACTCAGATCAGTACATCGGTCAGATAAACCGATGCAGTTGATACGGTCCAACTGAGCCAGAACATTCTTTAAAAACGGATTCAAGCTGACAAGCAGCACAAGTTCCTGAAGATCAGCTTTTATTCGTCTTTAGTCGTCTAGCCTCAGCACAGTCCGATCCGGTCGGGTTAAAGTCCAGCTGACTCAGGTTCAAACCCACTAACTGGAGGTCCATCTCAAATCAGCACAGTCCGATCCGGTCGGGTTAAAGTCCAGCTGACTCAGGTTCAAACCCACTAACTGGAGGTCCATCTCAAATCAGCACAGTCCAAATGAATCCAACTGGACTTCAATTCCCCCCAGAACAGTACAAGTCTCAGTTCAAAGGTCAAATAAACCATTTGATTCCAACTCTGTTGAGTTTAGTGATCGGTCCAAATGGCAGCTTGTTTTACATGAACCCGGGTCCAATAAGTGGTCCGTTTGTGGACCTCTGCAGCACCAGGTGACATGCTGAGGAGCTAAACCCGGCAGGACTCCTCGGCCTTCAAGGACGAGCTGGACCACAGTCCGATCTTTCTGTTTAAGTCTGGAGGTGACAGAACCTTCTCTGCTGCCGGGCCCAGACTGCGTTGTGTGACAGAACCGTCTCTGCTGCCGGGCCCAGACTGCGTTTTAGTTGCAGTTCGGTTTGTAAAGAATGAGTTTCGATCAATTAATATATAGTTAAACCAATTTATTTAAACTGAAGACTTCGGTCCAAATTAGTTTAAACCCAAATCTAATCCAGTAATCCAATTCATCCCGATCGTGACCCATTTCAGTCCAGTGTAACCCAATAACTGTCCTATGATCCAGTTTTAATCCTAATTAATTTCAATAGAAACCCACATGTACCGGTCCAATTCACTCCGTCTGGAATATAATCCAGCTGAGTGCAAATCAAAACAGTCCCGTGTTCAGCATTGGGTTTCACTGCGGTTCCGATACGACCACCTTTCATGGATCCTCACCAGGATTATTCGCCACTAATGGCAGATAAAACTTTTCTTCTGGAATCTTCCTCTCTATCTCCACCCAGAACTATTCTTCCTCACAGCAACCAGAACCCAAAGGAGAAGAAAATCAGTTTTAAAAGTGGACTTTGGTTTCTTCTCCATCCGCCCAGCAGACGTCAAGATGTTTCCTCATCTCAGGTCCTGATGTTCCTCTCCTGCTCCCATCCCGAGCTTCCACCTGCATGATGACAGGACACCAGTACCATTATTTGGGTTCGTGTTGCGAGTTTTGGATGGAGATGAAGAGGGAAATGGTTTTCTGTAATCCTGCCCAGGGTTGAGTTCTGGTTCCGCTGGTTTTTAAGCAGGACTCCGTGTAATGAGCCAAAGAAGCCTTAAAAAGTTTCCCAAACAACCAACTGGGTCAAACTGGGTTTAATAGAATCTCTAATTGGAGTGAAACGGCCCAGTTCAAGTTTGAAGATTCTTGTAGTAGATGTTTCACTGGAACGGGTCAAAGGTTGACTAGAGTGGGTCAATGCGGCGGAATAATTCATTTATGCCAAACGTTCATTCCAATTAGCATCAGTAGAGAAGGTTCATTAAACTCGGATCGGTTCTAGTTAGGATCCGATTCAGTCCGGTTGTGTGAACAAGTTCTGTATTTAAAATTCAGTTTGATCAACAAAAACCCATCGGGTTTTGGTTCCTACCACCACATAGATCCCGTCCACGGTTCCGGACCGGCTCAGAGCCAGGATCCAGCGGGTTATCAGCGGACACTGACCCACCGGCAGCAGCGGCTTCGGAACCCCCACCAGGTGAGCGAACCTGCCGCTGCTGTCGGAGGAAACATCCCTCTGCAGTCTGGTTCCGTACCCGGCGGCGAGTATCACGGCTTTCATTAGAACTCTGACCCGAGACTGATCTGATCTGAGTCGGGGTTCTGGTACCAAGTCCACCTTAAGAACTGGGTCACAGTTCCCGTTCTTCTTTGTGTTTCGCTGGAGGTTTGGAAGGAGCTTATTGTGCCACTATCGCCCCCTGCTGGAGGCTCGTAAACGGAACAAATATGTTCTGGTTTCAGAACAAATCAAGCTGAAGACTAACCATTCATTTACACTGACTGCAGATTATGAATAATTCATTTTCAACGACTTTCATTGAAATGAATCCTGATTTATTCTTCATCAATCCATCTAGAACTATTTGAATTTGTCCTGTAATCTTTTAACTCTTATCGTCTCATTTTTATTCACCTCGTAATTTTTCTTCAGCAGCATTTCTGCTGCCTCCACATGTTTTACAGTAATTGAAGAGGGCTGAAGCAGTCTTCATGGTTGCACCATCCATGTTCCAAGCTTCACCTGTGGTCGCGAGATCTATGGATCATTCCTACCCTAACCCAGCGAGGTTCCGGCAGGACTGAAGGTTTGGAAGATTACCAATTATTCTGGAACTGCGCTGCTCAAGGTGGTAGCAGGTTGGAGTAGCTGTTACATTATTTTCAAGAACTGTCTTCAGTCAGAGGCTTCTTCAGATCTGCTGTGAGACGGACCGCTGCAGGAGATCCTTCCTGCCCACAGCATCTACAACGGCTCTTTGAAGAAAGCTGCAGAATATACGCTACATTTAATTTCCCTTTGGGATTAATAAAGTATTTCTGAATTTGAATTGAATGGGAACTCCTGCGGGTTTTATTTCATGGATAAGGTTGGAACCAGAAGATCTTAGATGTTTAGTGTTTTAATTTCAACTTGATAATTAATTCAGATTTATTCCAAAACTAATTCTTTCAACATGTTCCTCTAGAGGTTCAGGTGTTAACATGGAATCGACACGCAGGACAGGACCATAATGGTTTCAGGACAGGAAGCCAGTCCAGCTGTAGGTGGTCATTCAGGAATGCTTCTGCAGCGTTTGAGCAGAGATGGAAGAAACGGGGAAAGTTTTGGGAAACAACACCAAAAATAACATCAAAGATGGATCCAATAAGCCCAGCTTACAGATCACACCCATGTGTTCTGGAAGGATGGCTCAAAGCAGTTTCTAAAGCCAACATATCACCAGAACCCAGTTCTGGATCATTGTCTGATGCCAGATGAACAAAGATCTACCTCTACAATCTGCTCCTCACTACAGCCTCCATATTTTTCTCTTTTTATTGTTTATAAAGTAAAAAACTCAAATTGTGTTAAAAGAAAAAGAAACGCTTCTGCATGCTGTGAAACCTCAATTGCATGAAGTTCACCCGTTTAAAAATGTCCAGAATTTGTGTGAAAGCTGCTGTGAACACAAAGACCTGATCCTGATGTACATTCAGAACCATTCATGTAGAACCTGCGATCAGCAGACAGGAAAGATGAAGCAGAAGTTCTGGTAAACCAAAAACTTAATTTTATTCACCAACTCGGGTTTTTCTCCAGATGACTTTACAAAACTTTTCCTCCTCATTTGTTTTCTAGTCAAAACCACAATGACAGAAATGTTCGTTTAGTCCGCATCCTCCGACCCACTTCCAGCTTCAGGCGCTGCCATGTTTGATTCAGGATCTTTGAGCGACTCTGGCTGATCCGACGGTTCAGGCTGGGGCTCCTCCATCGGCTCCTCAGCTGGTTCTGGAGGCGGTGTCGGTTCCTCTGCATCCTTTGTCAAATCCTGCAGGAAAGATTTTAACGGAACACGTTTTAGACGAATACTGACATCTAGTGGCGAGGTTGAAGAATGCACGTTCTGGATCATTGAACATGAGTTGAATTTGTTTAAAATATTTAGTGCTCGTTTCATATTAAAAAAACAAACATCTGAAGTTTTACATGTGTCTCCTTAAATCTTTAATTAAAAAAAATCTGCTTTTTGGCATTTTCTGTTACTTTAAGGACAGATTTCTTGTTCTCTGAGCTTTTAGATGACCACACCACTTACATAATTGGCTTACTGTACAAAAAGAAATAAATGATTCAGTTAAACTTAATATTTCTACTGTTGCACACGGAAACTTAAAGTTTGCTACAATGTGCACAGCTTTAAAGAAAAATAATAGAGATGATCCAAAGTCATCTATTTCAGCGTTCAGTTGGAGAGACATTCATGTGGTCATTATTATGAAGCTACAGCGAACAGGAACTGGTTGTTATGAGCCATTAACATCCCATAATAATCCACCAACATCACTGGCTAATAATCAAGCTCATCCTTTCACAGTAAAACATGCAGCAGCTGCAGTCTGGAGCTCACGACCGGCTTCCTTTCACTCTTCATTACAGGAGATAAAAACTGGAACTAAGACTCGAGTCTCTGACCACGAGTCCAAGTCAAGTCTTCAGAGCTCTAGTCTAAGTTGAGTCTGAGGTTTTTATTTTTGGGACTTGAGAGCGAGTCTGAAATTCGAGTCGTCACCACCGTGTAAACGGCGGTTTACAGAAGATCCGTGTTTTTAATGGTCTGCAGGAAGCTTCATCTTACCTGGGAAATACTGTCAAGAGTTTCAGCTAGTGGTGGATGTTCAGCCTCTTCCTGCTCCATCGGTTCCTCTTCATCCTTTAGTAGAATTGGTTCCTGCTGGAGAGGCGGCTCGGGTTCTATGGACTCCATGACAGAAGGTTCTTCAGCAGCTGGAGCCGGTTCAAACTGGAATATCAGAGGAAATTACAGTGAAAACCACAAAAATGACCATAAACAAACATTAAGCAAAGCCTTGGTAGACTCCTGAAAAAATGATGAGAAGTAACTGCTCACCTCCTTCTCCATGACTGGCTCCACAGGCTTTGGTTCTGGCTTTTTATTTGCTTCCAGGACCACCATGACGGAGGTTGGGATGTGAGCTTGCTGTTACAGACAGTGGGGCAGGAGGACAATCAGGGCTGTTGCACAGAGACAAGTTGGAAGAGAACACAGGTCCAGGTCTAACCTGATGAGGCGTGAAGGAGAGGACGTGCTGCAGGAGAGAAGCTCTCATCTCTGGACAGCGCTCGAACACACTCGTCAGCTGTGCAGGGGGCAGCTGCAGCAGCACGCTGTAGGACTGAGGCTTCGTCCTCTGGCAGCACTTCACGAATCCCTCCCACACTTTAGGATACTTCCACACCTGCAGGACAGGACAAAAAACTAACTTTTAGGAGCAGGTGAGGAAAAGGGTTAAAAACCTCTGAAGTCCTCCAGAAAGGTTGGAGAACTGATGGAGACTTTAGAATGGAACAGAAACCTGCTTGACGATGAGGCGCGACAGGATGTTCATGACGAACCCACCCAGTCGGGGGTACATGGTGAGGGACTGGATGACGGTGCGCATGAGCAACATGGGGAGTGGATTCTGCTCCATCAGCTGCTGCATCACCACGGCCAGGACCTCAGAGGTGTAAACGTTCTTCTCCCCGAAGCAAAGGTTGGTGGCTGTTGGTGACAAACAAACGCAGATTCATTAGATAGGTTCAATAAATCCGCCTGAACACATGAAGATCTTTCTTCTTAAATCCCAGCAGGAACCAAAACAGATTTTCTAGACATATTTAATCCCCAAACTCGTCTGATTGGTTGAGTTTTTCATGCCAATTCTACAAAATCCTGACAAATACTGTCATCTAGTGGTGAGCTTGAAGACTGCAGGTTCTGGATCATCTTTTCGAACACGAGTTCAACATGTTCGAATTATTTTATGCTGCGTGGACTGTTCGTTGCAGCTGGATGGTAAGATCCCGATGGCTGCAGGAGGCTGGAGGTAGGAAACGGTAGCAGCTGCACCACCCGGTATGTTGAGCGGTGCTGGTGTGGTCTGTGAGGAGGTTGTAGCCTTGGCCTAAGGCCAGCCTGGCCACATCTGCTTCAATCTCTTATATTCAAGCCAGGCAGAAGCACACAAGCTCCACATCATTGATCTGCTGCCGCCGTGCTCCACAAGAAGCCCGGCACACGGTCCCATGACCCCTCTAGAGCACTTGGTGACCTCTCACGCTTCGTCACATAAAGTTGTGGTGTTTTACTCCCAAAGTGACCGTCTCGAAAAGCTGAAGCAAGCTGTCTAACCTGAGGCTTCATTTCTGAACACTTACCTTTTATGATTGACTTCATGTCACACTTTGTTGAGTCGATGTTGTGTAAGGCGATGAGCAGGTCTCCTGGAGTTAGAGGAGCAACCGAGGAGCTCCCCTCACCTGTGAAAACAGAAAGTCCTATCTGTGGATGCTCGGGGTGGAACGGTACACACACAAACAAAATCACATTTCGCTACGTTTTCAGGATGCTTTGGTCCGCAGGAAGCACAGAATCTTCTTCATTTTCTCAAAATAATGAGATGTTTTTATGAAACCGACTGGAGATTTGGATCAATGAGTAAGTAGCATTAGCAGGCGTAGCCAACGCCTGGACAGATATATACAGCTATATGACCTCCTGAAAACAGCCAATGCTAAATAAGACTGCCCAGATCTGATTCAGGTGCGGCCGGCGTCCCAGCTGCACCTTTCAAAGCATGAATGGAAATACTAAAGAGGGAGAGGAGATGACGCCCCCTAGTGGAAGATGAAAGAGTCGTACTGTGCTGAGTTCCCAGCAGTCTGTTGAAAACCTCCTTCACAACAATCGGGTTGAGTTTGATGAGTTTTGGTAGCGCCTGGATGACTTCGCTCTGAGGAGAAAAAACAAAATCCTGCGTCAAACCCAAGACCAGAGGCGTGGTGACGAATCCTTAAAGGAATCTAGAGAACTCCACCTTTTCCAGACCGTTTATGACCGGGATCAGGAAACGCACGTCTGGAACGCGTTTATGGTAGAGGTCTCGGACTCGCTCCACCAGCTCTGGGGATGGAGGCACTGAATGGAGGAACGACAGACTCGCATCAGTACCAGAGCATTTTCATGTGGACCTTTCAGTTTGGGTTCAAATCGTTTCTACCTTTATCGGTCAAAATGTGCAGACAGCGAGTGACCAGAGTCTCTGCTCCTTTAGGGCAGTTTTCAACCAGAAGAAGCAGCTCAGGAGAGTTCATCCCCATTCCACGGATCTGCAAGGAAAACAACCCAAACGCACATCAGAGTGATTCAAATTACTGACGGACCGGTCCGGCCTTTCCTGGCCGACTCTGACCAGAACACAGAACTACTTCCTCTGTCCAGAGAAGATGTTACAGGATTTCTGCATCAAAACAAAGTTGCCGACCTGGACCTGATTTTCATGTAACACAGACGGAAAACTGGACCCACTGATCGGTGCATCTCGGACCTGTTTTAGAACCTTTATGTGACCCGCTTCATCCAGCTTTAAACAGAGTGACAGTTGCTCATTTAATGACGTGTTTCGGACTGCAGGTGTTGGGTCGAACCACAGGCCCAGACCCAGCTGATGTTGCTGGGCACCTGGTACCTGCCCATCAGATGGTCCAACATTCCTGTCCCGTTTCCTGGAGCAGGTTTTGGTTCATCTGGGAATGCAAGGATTCATTTCTGAAATCAAAGCCGAGTTCTGGAGGAAGTTCTGTTTGTCAGATCACTCATCCGTAAAGATGCTAGGATTTATAAAGCTAGAACCGGGTCTCTGATCCACACAGGCTCAGAAATATACATACACCCCACTAATATTTGGTTAATGTCTCTTAGCAAGTTTCACTCGGACCTCACCCTTTCTGTATAAATCAAGAGGTTCTGGCATCATTCTGGCTGATATCGGACCGCTCAGCTCGGCAGAACTATTTCAACTGGTTGGTTTCTTGCACAGATTCAGCTTTTAAGCATGATCCACACATTCTCAACTAGGTTGAGATCAGAGATTTGGACAGAACATTCCAGAGCCATTCCAGTTTGGATCCGTGTTTGAAACTGTCCTGTTGGAACACCAAACTGGGTCCAACGTCCAACCATCTTGCTGCTGGGCTGAAGTGAAAGGTTTGTAGGTAGTCCTCGTCTACGGATGTTCCAGCCTCTTTGCTGAATGCATCAGTACAATTAGCAGAGAAACAGTCCCACACCATCATGCTGCCACCACCGTGCCTCACAGTCTGCCCTTGGATCTGGAAGCCTCACCTGGACTCCTCCAAACATTCTTCTTGTCATGGAAGCCAAGCAGCTCCATCTCCAGAGGTCCTCTGGCTTCTCCAGGTGGGCAGCTTCAAGGTTCTGGTTTTGGAACAGGAGCTACTTCCGCACCCTGCCAGTGGACCGAGATGTTAAACTGGTTTCCTGTGGGCAGGTACGCAGGTGGGAAATGGATGCTTGTAGGAGCCAAGGTGAGGCTTACAAACCTAAGCACATTGCATGGTGGTGGCGGCATCGTGCTGTGGGGCTGTTGGACTGCCAGTGGTACCGGTGTGCTTTACAAGAGGTGGATGAAACGAAGAAGTAGAACTGCCTCCAAATGCTTGGAGGATTATTACAGTTGTTGGTAAAATCATTCCAACCTAAAAATGCTTTCAATAAATCATTAAAAGCCCAGATTAATTTATATAACATTCCTGGAAACTGGAACAGTCTTGTTTCCTGGAGCTAGTCTCAGTTTTGTCGAGTTCTGGGACGGAGAAGTTGGGAATAAACTCACGGGCTGCTCGATGGCTCGGAGCACGCTGCGTTTGATGTCAGCGATGGCCTCGGTGTAGACAGACGCCAACTCGTGGACCAGCCGGTGGTTCAGAGGAAGCAGAGACAGATAGAGGAAGAGACACTGTCTCACCGTGTCTTCAGTCCATGGAGCTGCCACCTCTGAGACACAGCAGGGACATCACATGTTTCACAGGTGAAGCTGCTCCTAGTTCTACTGCAGACAGTCTGAGCCAAAATACTTTCATGATTTTATTTGTTAAAATCTAGTTCTGCATTTCTGGGTCAAAACCTTCTAACGCTGCTCATCCCTCTGGATTTAAACATCTAAACCAACAAAGACGTTCAGCGGTTATTTTGTCTGCAAACATCTTAAAGACGTCGCTGTTTCTACATTCTGTGATTCGTCAGTGAAGAAAGTGAACCTGTGTCCTTGTCGGCTCCAAACAGCAGAGACGGGGGGTTGGGGTGAACCAGGAGCTGCAGGTAGTTCAGGGCAAACTTCTCGATGTAGTCTCTGAGGTGGTCCTTCTCATACATGCGCTTCAGAAAAGCCAACGCTGTGCTGCGAACCTGAAACACACCCAGAAAACGCCAGATAATATCCGGGCCGCTTTACAGAATAAACGTGAAATATTCACTGAATTTATGGCTGATTCTCTTTCTAGACACCTTCAAAAAACTGGATGAATGGATGATGGATGGAGAACATCAGTTTCAAGTCCTGCCACAGATTCTCAGTTGAATTTAGGTCTGGACTTTGACTAGGCCATTCTAACACATGGATGGACTTTAATCTAGAACATCCATTGTAACTCTGGCTGAATGTTCAGGGTGGTTGTCCTGCTGGAAGGTGAACCTCCACCCCAGCCTCAGGTCTTCCACAGGTTTTCTTCCAGGATGGTCCTGGATTTACCTCCATCCATCTTCACACCTGAGATGTGAGTCTCTGTACCTCCTCCAGAGTTACCATGGACTTCTTGACAGCTTCTCTGATTAATGCCCTCCTTGCCCAGCCTGTCAGTCTAGGTGGACGTCCACGTCTTGGTAGGTCTGCAGGTGGTCCATCCTCTCTCCATGTTCAGATGGTGGATTGAACAGAGCTCTGTGAGATGTTCACAGCTGGGGATGTTGTTGTAGAACCTGACCCTGCTTTAAACTGAACCAGAACTTTCTCCCTGACCCGTCTGGTGTGCTCCTTGGTCTTAATGATGCTGGTTGTTCTCTAAAGAACCTCTGAGAAACAGAACATCTGCTGTTGGACTCGATACACATATTTACTTTGAACTGGATTTATTCAGAGGAGTCAGGGTAATTTATTCCAGATTTTATTCATAAAGAGTTTTGAAAATCATTATCCTTCATTAATGTGTGTCGGTCCACCCAGTAAGAAGGTCAGGGGTCGTAATGTGACAGAAATGTGAAAAAGTCTAAGACTCTGTCACCAAATGTTTACATCTTTTATACTGGTTTATAAAAGCAGGTCTTCTGTCTGGAGAATGTAGCTGAAGACATTTATGTGGACAGAGGGACAGGGAATAAAGTCTGGAAGTATCAAACTTCCCAGTTTTACAGTTTCCAGGCTTTTCTAGCCGATTTAGGAGCCCCAAAACACAAGCCAACCACAGCAATGAATCCGACCAGCACCATCACCTTCTCCTTCTCGTGCGAGCTCAGATCCAGAAGAACATGCAGGTACTGGAACTGCCTGGACGGCCTCTTGATGATGAGCTCCTTCAGCGTCGTCATGCCCAAATAAACCCGGGACTGAAACAAAGATCAGAGGTTAGCAGATGGTTCAGTGGGACATTCTGAACGTGGAGGAAACAGCGTCTCCGTTACCTCGTCCTCGCAGTACCGTCGGATCACTTCCAGCGCCGACTCCGTGATGATAGGAGCCTCCAGGACCAACTTTGTGAACAAGCTGAAAGAGGAAACGGATAAATTACTGTAGGGTTGCTTCTCATTTTCACCCAGACAGGCCTTAAAATTCACCCTAAAACAGAAAAACAAACTAGGAAGGAAGGAAGGAAGGAAGGAAGACAGAAAGTGCATAGAGGTAATGGTCGTAAGGAATGAATAGATGTAAGGACACAAGGAAGGAGGAAGGAGATTATGAAGGAAGAAGGATAGTGTGGCCTCACCCGTCCCTCTGCTCGGGCTTCTCCTGGAGGCCCGACAGCAGCGTGTAGAGACAGTGGTCGTAGCTGTCCAGCAGGCCTGCAGGCAGCTGGCTGAGGTACGTGTTGTACTCCTGGTAGAGGAGGGAAAACGCCAGGTCGCTCCTCGTTCGGATGTCCTCCAGAATGTACTCCAGAACTTCTTCTTTCATCATCCCTTCAAACTGGGTCACCAGCCTGGAGAGGAGCTTCACCCTGACCTGCAGAACAGGTTCAAAGCAGACATCCTTTAAAGAAGAAACCCCATCTGGACCGTGGAGGCTTAAAGTTCTCTGAAACGTTCTTCCACAGGGGAACAGGGTGGAGTCAGCTTAAAGGTCTGGAAATGAGCGAAGTTTCCAGAGCTGCTCGCTGTAAAATGACCTCAGACGTTCAGGACTGTTGGAAACGTAGAAGCTGCCCAAAGATCTCGTGAAACGAGGCGGCTTTGGAGAAGAACCCGTGGAAAACTCAGTTCATTATTCCACATCAGCTGTACGTTAGTAAGTCTCCATTATTAGATTTTAAATGTGTGTCTATTTGCATTTTAATCTTTCTGAATATTCAGGTCTTTTAATATTGAAATCTTAAAATAATAGATTGTTTGGCAACGTTAACCTCACGGTTTCTACAGGTTTTTCTTTTCCAAACCCAAATTTCAAACATTTTCCTACAAAAAGAAAAATGGACCTAGTTGGGTTTTATTAGCTCTATGAACAATAAACCAAGACAATATAATTCTGAGGCTGGCTTCTGACCCAGCAGGCCGGTAAAGTCACGGTTTATTATTATTCTATTTTAATGTCAAATCTATAACACTTCGATTAATCCTACAATAAATACAGATTCTTTATTTAGAACCGAAAAAGGTCTGGAAACATTTTCCATACTCGAATTATCCAGACCTGGGAAAATGACAAAAGTAATTTCCAGACGTTCCCTTCATAGGAACCCTGGAACCACAATCGGACCTTCCAAATGAGCTTCTACTGATCCCAAAGAATAAAGTGAGCTTTGGGTGCTTACATGGGACATCCCGCTCTGTGTGATCGCCTTCTCTGAGTGGAGAATACGCTTCACCGCTTTGGAAGATAAAATCCCAATCTGGGAGTCAGATAAAGGCTGGACCACATCTGCCAGTCGAAACACCTTTTTCCTCCCACCGGCCCCCGTCATCCTGCAGGACAGAAACACCACGGAGGGTGAGGATCATTATACTACGGTGTGTGGTGTCTGGTTCTGGAGTGTCAGAGCTCACTTGGTCTGTGCAGAAGGAAGGATGGGTTCAGGAAGCCTCTTGACTGCAGGAGCTTCTGTGGTTGGAGGCTTCTCGGTGTAACCCCCCACCACAGAGATGGCCTGGCCCATCATCACCGTGGAAAGTTTCCGCTTGATCAGAACATCTTTAGCAGCAGAATCGTCCTCAGTTTGATCCTCTTTGCCCCCTTCGTCCTCTCTGGCTTTGCTCTGTTCCAGACCTGAGACGTAAAAAAATGATGTCGTCATTTTCTTCAACGAATCAAATTAAAACCTGATTATCTTGATTCCTCACAGTCAATTAAATCAGATTCAACTCCTCCTGTTTTATTTCATTAAAATGTTTATATTTGCTGCAAGTCAGAATAATCCGAGAAGATTTTTATTCCTTTAATAAAGCCAGAAGTTCACATACACTAAGATTACTAAACCTTTAAACTATCCAGGAAAGACCAGATGATGATGTCAGGGTTGTGTGAGCTTCTGATTGGTTAATTTATAAACAGTGAGTTAAACAGAGGAACACTTGGGGACGAATTTTAAGGCAACACCTCAAACTTTCTGCTTCCTTGTGTGACATCATGGAAGAATCTGCCAAGACATCAGGAGAACTACAGACCCCCACCAGTCTGGTTCATCCTGGGTCCAATTTCCAGGTACCTGAAGGTTCCACGTTCATCTGTCCAATTATATCCAAGCATAAACAGCAGGGAGATGTCCAACCATCGTACGGTTCAGGAAGGAGACGGGTTCTGGTGTGAATCATCACCAGAACAATATCTGAAAACCGTGTGAAGACGCTGCTGAAGCTGGTAGGAGAGACATTATCCACAGTGAAACCAGTCCTGGACCAACATG
>JAHUTJ010025846.1:0-20827 GCA_036250325.1 Characodon lateralis | reverse complement strand
ACTGTGCAGGACTTGTATATGTCATTCCCAAGACGAATTGATGCTGTATTGGCCGCAAAAGGAGGCCCTACACCATACTAATAAATTATTGTGGTCTAAAACCAGGTGTTTCACTTTCATTGTCCAACCCCTGTATATTGTAGCCACAGCTGCCTGAGGCACACTGACAGAAGTTAGGCTGCCATACAATCGCCTCCCACAGGTTACAGGACCAACTCCTACCGCCTCAGCCACAATCACCCGTCATGGATGGTGGATGGATGGATTCCCTGCTGGACCCACTTAGTTTTTATGTTGGAGTTCTACAGAATCTGTATATGATGTTTGTGGCTCTACAGAATACAGAAATGGGAGTTCTAAGCTAAAAATGTTATAAGAACATCAACACCCTTAAACTCTCATAAACCGATATAATCAGAAGGTGAGGTGAGCTGGAAGAAGGAGAATAAAATTGGGACAGAATGGGGGGGGCGGGCTACACAGTGATGACAGGAATGGAAAGAATATAAATAAGGAAAAGCAGAGCAATTAGAGCAGAGAAATGATGAAAACAAGATGAGACACTGATGTACATTAAAACCCAGACGGAGAAACTAAGCTTTAATTCAGTCGTCTTATTTAAGGTGGAGAAGGAAAAGCTTCTTCTACTTTCACTGAACTACAATCATGCTTCTTTAATCCTGGGTACTCACACACTCACACTGAAATAAGACAGTAAGAATTAAGAATCAGATTACATCTCTCTATCTACTCTATTAAAGCTGCTTAAAATGTCTAAAACCCACAATCCCACAGTGTGTTTGGCTGAACAGGCAGGAAGTGATGTCAGGATCCCGTACAGGAAGTCCACCACCTCCTGTTTTCTTTCCTCTTTTCCTTCTTACCTTCATTTAACATTCCTCATCTTCAGGCTTTTTCTTACATAGCTGTTTTCATTTATCTTTACTTTCTTCATTTACTCTTCAGTATTCACACTTTTGCGCTTCTTCACAATATTTAACTTTACAAACACAAACTTCAGTCAATTTAGCTGGGATTTTATGTCATAGACCAACACACGTGAGCATAACTGTCAAGAGAAAGGAAAAATGATACATCACAATAAAAATCTGAAAGGTGTGGCATGCAGTTAGGGTGTATTCACACCTGCCACGAATGGTACGCTTTAGATGGACCAGAGTTTGTTTCTCCCTTAGTCCGGACCTTTTGTGCAGGTGTGAATACACTCACGTGAACCCTGGTCCAGACCAAACAAGAGGACCAAAGGACTTTCCTGGTCCAGGAATACACCCTTTATTCTGATACCCCTTAATAAAATCCAGCCCAACCAAGTTCCTTCAGAGGTAACCGATGTTAGGGACGTTGCGGAGAACTTTAAAGCAGGGTTAGCTTCTAGAACAACATCCCAAGCTTTGAATATATCCCAGAGTTCTGTTCAATAAATCATCTGAACATGGAGAGAGGATGGACCAACTGCAGACCTACCAAGACATGGACGTCCACCTAAACTGACAGGCCGGGCAAGGAGAGCAGCCAAGAGGTCTATGTTAACTCTGGAAGAGCCGCAGAGATCCAAAGCACAGGTTATTGATGACAAATATTAGTGGTGAGTTCCATAAATGTATGCATATGGAATAGTGGCTTGGTAAATGGCCTGCACTTGCAAAGCGCTTTACATTACAATCAGTCATGCACCCATCCACACTGACGGTGGTGAGCTACAATGTAGCCACAGCCGCCCTGAGGCCTGACAGAAGAGAGGCTGCCATACAATTGGGGCCACCAGGCCCTCTGACCACCATCAGCAAGCAAGGCGGGTGAAATGTTTTGCTCGGGGACACAAAGACTGAGACAGATGAGGTGGGGGTTCAAACCGGCAACCCACCTGTTACAGGAGACACAGTCGCCAGATGAGACCAAAGATTAACTTTTTGTGGTGGAAAACAAATACCATGATCACACCATGCCCACCATGAAACATGGTGGTGGCAGCATCATGCTGTGGGAATGCTATCCTTCAGCAGGGATTTCAAGTATTTTTGAATTCAATTGACAGGGAGCTGATGGGAAGATGGATGGAGCTAAATCCAGGACAATCCTGGAAGAAAACCTGTTGGAGGCTGCAGAAGACCTGAGACTAAGGTGGAGGTTCACCTTCCAACGGGACAACCACCCTGACCAATCAGCCAGAGATACAGTGGAATGGTTTAGGTTAAAGCAGATTCATGTGTTAGAATGGCCTAGTCAAAGTTTAGACCTAAATCCAACTGAGCACCTTTGGCAAGACTTGAATATTGATGTTCACAGAAGCTCTCCATTCAATCGGACGGAGACTGAGCTAAATATCCAACCCTGAAAACCTTGCAGCTCCAACTGCAGACAGAGGTGGTTCTGCAAAGTAACAACTCAGTGGGACTAAATTCACGGTTTTAAATTGATCTTTCACATGAAATTCCACTAAAACTCAATGTGGTTTGTGTTTGTAATGTGACAACATGTGAAAAGTTTAAAGGGGTGTAAATACTTTTAAATGGCACTATATGGAATAATTCCCCTCTCCTTTTCACCACTCGCCACTCGTCAACCCTCTCTCTGTCTGTCGTTTCGGGACCCTTCGTCTTCAGGTTCCACCTCTCCGTTCATCCCAGATACCGAGGAACCAGAGAATCAGGAGAAAAGACCTCATCAATCAGAATAAACATCTCCTCTCGTCGTGGAGCCTTTGCAGAACACAGCAGATGGCACCTCCGTCTGAACTTTGATTCACGAGGCTTGTATGAAAAAACCAGCGGGAAGAAATCATCTCCATGGATACCGAGCTCTGATTGAGAGGACAGTTGGAGATGAGGATGGAGACGCCAAATCTATTGACGTCCTGTTACTATAGCAACAACTAAAGAGATGACAGGAAAATCTCAAGTCTGTTAAAGTTCTGTTAGAGAATGGTCCAGATCGCAGACCTGTAGCGAGAAACTGGTGGACGAGGCGCATCTTGGTCCTGAGAGATGTATGAGGCTTCTTCACACGCCGGGACAGACAAGAGCACCGAAGCTGCAGACCCAGCGTGGAAGTGGATCTCTGCTGTTGAACTGATCCAGTGACAGCCAGGTGCACAGGTCTCTTTGCTGCAAAACAAGCCCACATCATCACCCCTCCACCACTGTGTTTATCAGTTGGAATCAAGTGCATGTTCTGATATTGTTTAGTTTTCCACATTACTATCAACCATTTATTGCTCCAGACGTCCTTCCTTCTGATGCAGCTTTGTTGACCTAAGTCCTGCTGCCATCTTGTTTTTCGAGAGAAGAGGCTTTCTCCTTCAACCCTTCCAAACAGCCATACAGGTTCAGTGTTTTTCTAATTGTTCTAACATGAACTTTAACCTTTAACCTGTAGAGTCTGAGATGGAGCTCTTGGGTTTTCGGTCATTTCTCTGAGCTCAACGCTCTGACCTTGGGCTGAATCTGTTGGGACGTCCAGTCCTGGGAAGATTGGCAGCTGTCTGAGAGGTTTTCCACTTGGGAATAATCTTTCTCTCTGTAGGATGGTGGACTTCAGATGGAGATTACCTGATAGCCCTTTCCAGATTAACTGGCAGCATGAGCTGCTTGTCCACAATCATTGCTGATGTCTTTCCGCCTACTTCAAAAGATCTCATTACCAGCACCTGGCTATTACCTTCCCTCAAATCTATGGAAGTAGTTAGGGTGTACTTAGTTTTTTATCTTTTTATTTTGGTTTTAAAGTTGTTTGATAAATAACAGATTGGAATCCATTGCGTGTTTTTGTACAACAGAGAATAAATTTACCAAATAACTGAAGGGTTTTTGCTGATGTCTTTCTTCCTTGGCATTGTTCAAACAAACACTGTTCTGCTTCAGAGCGGCAATATACCAGAACTCCTGCTTCTATAGCGCTGGAGACACTGGTGGGGAAAAGTTAATCAGTGCATGTAAACAGCAGCTCCTGGATGCCGCATTCATTTAAAACATTCAGATATTTACATCTTCTTTGAGAGATAAATCCTGATTTTAGTTAAATACTCCTGCTGCTGAGCAAAAACATGCCCAAATTCCCGAGGCACGACTCTAACAACAGCTGGAGGAACAAAACCATGAGCCTAAAATGTTTTCCTGGACAAAAACTTCCCAAACCCTCACATTTGGTGTCCTAAAGATCCAGTAAGACAACACCGGCAACAGATATCCAGTCATTCGTGTTTTGAACTTTCAAACTACTCAAAAGAAATTGGTGGTGGAGCTCCAGAATTTCATTCATGTTTCTTTGCTCACACACCTCGGCCAGCGATTCCTGTCATTAACCAGCAGAGCTGTTCTATAATTAGAACATCTGGACTCTAATAGGTTTCTGTGGCAGTATCCTCAGCCTCCCAACGACAGTTTGCTATAATCATGCAAATATACAGACACGGACAGGGAAACACTTGTAAACCATAGCACCACATCAGTGCATGGCACACAGACACTAAAACTGTGCACGCTTCATGTTTCCATCCTTTTTTTCTCTGCTGTTTTGTTCATAGAGGAACATTAAAGCAATAAAACAAACAACAGCTTGGAGAGCTAATGGCATGCTGAATGAAGAGGGAGAATAGTTTGTTTAGACAGAGAGAGAGAGGATGGGAGGGAGAGGAGAGGAACATTAGCAAGTTCAAACATGGCTTTCTTGAATGAGCTGCGTGCTTTTTTTTTTTAAAAGGACCAATAAGCTTCAGAGCCTACAGATGCCTTTCCAAAAAGAGAGATTAATATTGATAATAAAAGG
This sequence comes from Characodon lateralis, assembly GCA_036250325.1. Taxonomy (NCBI): domain Eukaryota; kingdom Metazoa; phylum Chordata; class Actinopteri; order Cyprinodontiformes; family Goodeidae; genus Characodon; species Characodon lateralis. The sequence continues at coordinate 16,042 of JAHUTJ010025846.1, read as the reverse complement.
GCCGTTGCTTTTTGTTTTGTGTTTTTTCTTCTTCTTTATTGCTGTGATGGAGGAAGAATAAGCCAAGCGGCAGTTCCTTTGACAACCCCCCCCTTCGTTTCCCCACTCAGGCCCATGTGAAGCTGAGCCAACTGTGGCTTAGATCTCTGCACACCATCACAACCAGGGGAACAAAAGAAAACTCCCCCCCAAAAAAGAGAAAAAACAAAACAAAAATCTGTGTGCAAACTGGTCAGAAGCTAGAAAGTAGCAGAGTTAGCAAAACTTTTGTAAATGAGAACAATGAGGATGAAGGACAGAGCCAAAGGCTGACTGGAAACAGGTTGTAAGCAGAATTTATGTCAAATAAATGAAATTAATTCAGGTTGTTGAGGAATGACTGAAGAAGCGGATGATTCAGTAGCTCAGAACTGGGAATGAGTGTTTTAAACCAGTTTTCTGATTCTTTGGTGACATGTTTCTATTTTCTAACAACGGCAATAAGGAGAAACGCTTTCAGCAATAAATTGACAACAAGTCTTCAGACAGAAACAGATACTTGGACCCCTGCGTCATACACCTCCATCCAACCAGGTCTTCTTCACAGCAGACCTGAAATCTGTTGGTCCGTCCGTCCGTCCATCCATAATATCTCCATTAAGCCCACTACCTGCCCTGAGGACGTCTCCCTGCTGGACATGTCCAGAACAAACTTCTGTAGGTGGAGGTCCAGATAGCTTCTTTTTCCTAGCTCCTTTAGCTGCAGATATGCAGTGGGTTTACTCTGAGCTCCTCTGGTCCCATAAGGGTGAGTCCTGCTATCCAAAGAACTTCACCATGGTTGAAAATGTCGATTGAGGGGTAAACTGAAAGACTTGCCTGTCAGCACCTCTATAGACACAGCTCTAATCCATCTAATAATCGCCCTGTTCTGGAAAAACCTGGAAAATCTTTGCTCATATTGAAGCAATAACACTTGTTTCAATGAACTAAATTAACCAATGTCCTGTATTGTGTTTTAGCTCTGAGATGTTGAACTCCTTCTGACCACATGTGGGTGTAGAGAATATGGGTTTGATATCTAGAAGCCTAAACAGATGACCCGTGAAGTTTAAATGACCAGAGGACTTTCTCTGGATAACAGCTGTAGCTGTGAAGTAAACATCTAAGCTCCTTCCATTTAATTTTAGCATCCAAGTCATTTCAGCAGCAGCTATCTTTTATCTCACAAAACAAGGAACATTCTTGAGATGAGGACTTGATACCTTATTTCCATTAACTTTCACCTGGATTTCCCAGACTTAATGAATAGAACCACAAACAAGCAGAACAGCAGACAGGTTGGCAGACAATGAAGCGGTAGGACACTGATATTGAAACAGACAACGTTTGTTTTGGATGATTTTTTGTGAGACTGAGTCTCTGGGTAGATTCGTGTTTGACAATTCAATTAAGCGTTGTTCCTCTCAGCGGAGGTTTTTGTGTTTGGCTTTGTAAAACTCTATCACATAGACACCTGCCAGCTTACAGCTCATGCAATCAGAGATATGAGTTTAATCACACAGGAAGAGAGAAGCAGAGATTTCTGAAAACTGGAGAAAGTCCAGTGGGTTGGATGAGGAGGAGCCAAGTGGTTTCAACAAGTGGAAAGATGGCTGAAAGTAAATCAGGAAACAGCGGTGCTGTGCTGAACATGCTCAGAGAATAGTGCCGGGACATCTGTGTTTAATTAGCGGAGAAAATACAAAACAGCTTTCGCTTCTTTCTACTTTCCTCTTTTTAAATCTATAGAAGCAAAGTAGTCATTCCTCCACTAGCCTCCCTTTCCATCCAGAGCCACAAAAGCAGGTGGAAAACGAGGACTTCTTGGCTCATGTTTTGGAAAACAGTCTGTGGAGAGAAAAGCCTGAAACTTTGACATGTTGAGTAATGTTTGTTTCCATTTTGCCCTGCTAGAAGAATAATGTGTAACATTCAAGATAACCAAATTTTCTGACAAATATTTTAGGATTTAAAATAAAAGGAGCAGTATGTAAACAGGCTTAGCCTAGCTTGGCCTAAAACATTAAAATACTTTATTCTAACACTGATTATCATTTTGTAATAACAGGTTTTCTGTCGTTTTCACCAGATTTTTTTGGCACTCATAAAACTAGGTCAGGTTCAAACCCTCTGACTTCTTTATATGCCAAAAATGTCAATACATGTGAGCAGTTTTTGGACATTTCTAACAAATGTTGTTTAGGACACAACTAGATAAGATGTAGACTAGCCTGGCCTAGCTCAGCTACAGGTTCAGACATTTCCTTAAACTAAAAAAGATATAAAACACTGAGGCTGAATGATTAACATTTTGGATTCATAAGTGAAAACATGTCAATACAGCTTCCTCTTGACATTTAGTCAGTCATCAGTCTTTGACAGTCTGAAAATGACAGAAGCTGGTGATTATCTCCAGACATCTATGGGCGCGAGGCTGGACAGGTCGCCAGTCCCTCGCCGGGCAACACAGACACACACAGGACAAACAACCACGCGAGAGAGGAAGCCGGAGTACCCAGAGAGAACCCACGCATTTTTCTGTAAAATGAAAGCAATTTCAAAATTCAGCACAAATAAAGCGAATGGCAACGGTTCCTAAGAAAAATAATTACTTACGATAAAAAGCCAAAAACAATAATAAAATAGTCAGTCAGTCATTTTCTACCACTTATTCCATAGTGTGTCGCGGGGAAGCTGGTGCCTATCTCCAGCAGTCTATGAGAGGCAGGGTACAACCTGGACAGGTCGCCAGTCCATCGCAGGGCAACACACCAACAACCAAGCACACAGTCACACACCTAAGGGCAATTTAGAGTGACCAATTAACCTAACAGGCATGTCTTTGGAAGGAAGGAAGCCGGAGTACCCGGTGAGAACCCACCAACTAAGGCTAAATGCCTTCAAAGTGTGTTTTAGCTAAATGCTGATAAAATATTGGTCTGTTGTAAAGGACCATGCATACTCCACAACAACAGAGAAATTTGTTTATCTCCAGGGCTACAAGAGCAAAATTACATCATGATGTTGCTGCAGATCTTGATTGGAAGTTCTTGCAGCTTGGTCTTAACAGATATTTGGGACAAAGGGTTAGGGTTAGGGTTCAGGTTCAGTTCTTGTGAAGTATGTTCTTGTTCTAGGGGCCTCAAATAAAACAATAAATGTCTCTGTTGTTGCGGCATGGGTACACAGGCCTCACGTCTACAGCATTATGAGAAGAGTTTTAAAAAGTGATTTTATGGTATAAAAGCCCGTCTGAAAATAAAATCTGAGACAGATTAGCTGCATTGGCTCCCCAGAGGGTGCTACACACCAAATGTCCATTTTACACCTTTATACTGATAGGTAAGCTTCTCAGCTAAATTTAAAACTTTCAAGTGAAACTAAAGGCTAATTCTGAGCTAACTGGGAGATTTTAAGGAAAAAAGTTAAACCCACAGCTTGTGTGGTTTCAGCCGTTTAGGGCCAAAGAATCACTGGTGTTGAACTCAGAACCTCTCAACAGGGCTAAAGTGATGAGTGTATTTGCAGACATCCACCTCCAGGCAGGGGGATTTACCGTAGACCTACTCAGACACGCATCACCGCACACCTTGCAAGGCAAAGCTGCAGTCAACCATGTTACATCATTCATGCTCTCAGTGGAGATTACTGAGCAGCACGGAAACTTATGTTGTCTGACTGAAGTCTTTAGACACTACCACCCACTTTGAGCTAATGTGTGTAATGCAAACAGCCAAATACATTTATATTTCCCCTCATGCTTCCTGAACTGGACAATGGTATAAAGACCAAACATCACAGGAATAGTTTTCTCCCTGCTGCAGTCTTGTTTTTAAATAGGTCTTACTTGAGTTGGGGCATTATTTTATAATTTTTTCTCTTTTAATTCATTGTATTTTATTATATTTTTAAAGATCCATGTCCAGCCTTGATGTTTTAAGTATTTCAGGCAAATCTTTCTTCAATGCGTGCCATCTTTAAATGGATGCTGGTCTCTCAAGACACACCTACCTAAAGGTATTAATAATGTCACCATACCTCACCTGCAGCTGCATTATTACTGTTGAATAAGCTGATATATTTAAGTTTAGGTTAGTGTGGATTATATCATAGACTCCTATGGAACAGGTTTAGAAGAATTTGACTTATTTTTAACAGCCTAAATATGATTAAAGCACCAATCAAAATGCTGCAAATTGTATTTGTCCGCTTCGGTTAGTAATCCTAAGTCTTGAAATTTGAGCATTTAGCTTAAAGGTTCACAGATGCAGTTTACATCCAACATTATACCTTTATCTGACTTTATTACCACTAGAAACAACCTTTCCCTCCTTGATTCCTCCGTTTTCTTTTCTTCTCCTCACTCTCCTGCCTGCTCACTGTGCTCCTCCGTGTCCCTCTCTCTTCATCTCTCCCTCCCTCTTTACCTCCTGTCTTCTACCCTTTTATCTTCCGCCTCTCCTCGCTCTTTCATGGCGTCCTGTCGCCAAGTGTAAACATGGCTGAGCGCCAAGCCAGAGGGGTTCGAGTCCTATCAGTTCTTCCTCTGCTCATGTCCTCCAGTCACGCTCTTCCCGCTGATACCTCATAGGAAACAACAGGTTTTTCCTCCAAAATGAAAACTCAGCTGCTGGGAAATGTGACAAACATCTTTGTGACTAAACTGAAAAAATAAATATGCGAAAAGAGGGGCAAGGGCACTTTATATAGGCCAAAAATTAAAATTATGTTCATTTGAGGTCCAGATTTGTAGCTCTCTGTTAGAAACAATTTGCACACAGGAGATCTTTGGCTTGGCGCTGTGGTATTCCAGCCCCTCTTGAGCAGTTTTTACATGGTTAGTTAGGGCAGTTTCCAAACTATCTTCAGTTAGCATGCTAAATGGTAAATGACTGAAAAGACTGGAAGGTTTTCTAGGAGAAAGACTCCACTCTCCAAAACGACTAAGGTTTGCAAAACATCTGAAGGACCTTAAGAGCTTCAGAACAATGACTTTGGACAGAGGAAACCAAAGCATAGGCATCTGGTTATAATACACACTACCATGTTTAGAAAAGAAGCAGCTAATCAGTAAAAAACTCTCTCACCAACTTTGAAGCACAGCGGTGGAGGTGTAATGATGTGGGCCTAAGCAACATGGCTTGTGAAGTACAAATGTTTGGCCATAATGCATCATGCATGGTGGAAGTCTGGTGATTTGGGCTTGTTTTGCAGTCACAGGACCTGGGCATCATTGAGTGGACCATGATCTCCAATGTATACTAAAGTGTTCTTGAGTCCAACAGCTGATGCTTGGTCCAAACTGGGTCACCAAGGGGACAATGATACCAAACACAGCAACAGATCTACAACAAAATGGCTGAAAAAGTAAAGAATCAAAGTGTTGAAATGGCCTAGTCAAAGTGTTCATCTCAACTTGATTTAAATGCCATAGTTGGATTTTTGTCAATGAAGCAACAATGCAACACTGGAAAGGAGAGTGGGCCAAAGTTCATCCAGAGCAATGTGAAAAACTGATCAGGTCTGACATAAATCTACTACTGAGAGGTGCTGACTTCGGTTCTCCAAACTACTGGATCAGGTTTTGATCCAATAGTTCAACCTTTTTGTTTCTATTGCCACAGGCCAGGAGAAAATAAAGCCTTTAAGCGGCTGCCACAAACATCCTCACATCTTACCTAAGCACAAATTTATGTAAATTTTTTGGTGTTCTGCAAAACACTTGAAGAATCGTTGGTTTGGTTTCTGCTAGTGAGAAGCAGAAGCAGAACTGTGGGAATCACTGCTGCAGCACACGTTTAACTCTTTACTTGAAATAGATTATTTAACAAAGTATTCAGGTAATAAAACATCTGATAGCTGCAGCCCTATTTTATTTTGTACACTGGAGTGATTTTAAAATAATGATTATAGGTTATATATTTTATAGCCCTGTTGCAGTTCTTGGAGAAGATTTATATCAATGCAATCAGTTGGATATTACTGTGATATATATTTCATCTCAGCCTGAAGCATAAGAAGGACCAGGAAATCTGCATTAAAGAAAGTTGAGTCCTTTGGGACGGTCACAGCTAAATTTGTGCATCATGAGTCTGCGGTCGAGACAGGATATAAATAAAAAGCTGCAAACTCACTTCAACCACTTGCACCTGTACAGGAAAAGCCTTGCACATCACGTATGTAGGAGCTGTAATGGTGCTGGGGAAGTAAAAATGGGGCTCAGGTGAATTCTATCGGCGCTGGTCCAAAGCGCGAATAATAGCTGACCACTGAAACATTTATTGGGAAATCAGTCACAATCACAGTGCTGATGAAACAAAATCAAACCTCCCATCTGAAAGTCTAACAGCAGCTCATTTTAACTGTCTTCACCTCTTTGCTTCACATAACAACAAGGTACGAGCTGCAAGAGGTCAACCCCAGGACCCAAAGGACCAGGACGGAGAACCTCCTGATCAAACAAGAAGATCTAATCACGCCTCCAGTGATGTTGAATCATAATATTCTGTCCAGAAAAGCCCATCCCTTCAACTGAACCGACAGCTAAGCTTTTCAGAGAGATAACCGACCAAAAGCAGAGCTTCAACATCCTGACTGGGTTTTTTTTTAAATGGGTCGGATGTTTTTTGGTCAATAGCTGAGAGATCTGAGAGAACCTGGCATTTCTTTATTGGATTTACACAAAAATATCAGCTATAACTATCAATTAGAGCAATAAACATTAAACACAAAGCTAAAGTGAATGTTCATATTTAATACTCATTATTAAAACAAATGTTTTAAATCTGTATTTGCTTTTTCAAATAATTAAACATTTAGATTTAATGTTTGTTTCTGTAAAATGAAAGCAATTTCAGAATTCAGCACAAATAAAGCAAATGGCAACGGTTCCTCAGAAAAATAATTACGATAAAAAGCCAAAAACAATAATCAAATAATCAGTCAGTCATTTTCTACCACTTATTCCATAGTGTGTCGCGGGGCAGCTGGTGCTTATCTCCAGCAGTCTATGGGCGAGAGGCAGGGTCACCCTGGACAGGTCGCCAGTCCATCGCAGGGCAACACACCAACAACCACGCACACATTCAGTCACACACCTAAGGGCAATTTAGAGTGACCTATTAACCTAACAGGCATGTCTTTGGACTGTGGAAGGAAGCCGGAGTACCCGGTGAGAACCCACGCACGCACGGGGAGAACATGCAAACTCCTTGCAGAAAGACCCCCGGCCTGGAATTGAACCCAGGACCTTCTTGCTGCATGGCACCAGTGCTACCAACTGCACCACTGTGCAGCCTCTTGACATTTAATGTGGGTTATTTTGCTTCTAAAAAAGCTAAATGTAAAGTTAGTAAAGCTAGCTGGGGTTTAAAAGTTAAAGGTCTTTTATTGTGACAAATATTTCTATTAATATTTTTTAATGTATAAAGATTTCTTATAAACTCATTGTTTAGGATGTGGCAAGATATCAGTTAGCTCAGCCCTGCATTTCTAAGTAACACAGTAAGATTAGCCACCGTGCAGCCCAATAATCAAATAGTTAAAAATAAATAGTTATGATATTTAACAATATCATTCCACCTATAATGAGCACAATATAAATTTAAAATAAATATAAATAGTGGTGCTACAAATAATAATGTGCTAATATTTAGCAGAAAATCATGCTAATCATTAGCATACACATTGGTCCAGAGATGCAGAAGAAGAGCAGCAACTGGAGCCATCATAGAGTCATAATTAATAAATGAGAAAAGTTCATTTATTCCAGTAACTCCATCACTGAGTGAAACACATTAAATAGATTACTTCCACCCAGGCTGATATTTTCCAGCCTTTATTTATGTTAATTATGATGATTTTCTGCTTCTAGCCAACGAAAACATGGTATTTAAGGCTAGATTACATAAGACCAATAAAACTAATTTCATACAGACATGTGAGAGTAATGACAAGTATGTTTAATACTTTAATAACTTTTCAAAAGGCAAATGGGCCTCATCAGAACCATATTCTTATTTTTATTTATAAAGCTGCCTGATTCTGTCTGGCCTCATCCACACTGACATGACTATTTAACAGAAACTTCTGCTGCTTCTGCAGCTGTCCTCTACATGCAAACTGCAGTTTCACTGAGAAAAATTTATTTTTTAACTCTCTAAAAATAGAGAATTTTGCCCACAATGGTTTGACTCCACTTAGACCTACTAAGAAAAGCTAAACTTTCCGCACATCAATGGTAACCTCCAACCGCTGAAACTCAGCATCTAATTCACAAAGCAAATTGTTGTAAATAAAAGCTGGAGCAAGCATGACCATTGACTTCAGCATGTTTGCATTTTTTTGCATTTAGCTGAACAATTAAAAGTCTTGATGAATGGAGTACCAAAGCGCTCATAACTCTACCAGCAACAACTCATTGTACTGGGTGAGAAATCACAGCCAGTTTCTGAATCCCCAAGAAATAATTATGTTTTAAGAACACATTAAGCCTTCTAACGCCTGCTCCAATCAGGTTAGGTCTTGTTTACAGTGTTCATTTATCTGAGATACTTTAATAACATTTTGGAGGCTTGTATTCTGAATATAAAGCAACAACAACTATGTGCACTGCAGGTTTTGAACAGGTTTTCCAGGTGTCATATTTTTAATAAATCAGCTTAATTTTGATGTTATCGCCTCCTACTGGCCAAACAGATTTGTGTTTTCAACTTGTGCTAGAAAACCTCACCATAAATGACATTGTTATTCTAGGTTTTCTCTGCATCACAGATTTACAATGTCGCCGTTGAAAGCTACCTGTGTGCTGAAAAGGTTCGTTACAGCGAGGAAATTATAAATTTTTTCTACACTTTAACCCAGTTATAGTTGATGCTATCGCCACCTACTGGCTTGGGTGGCTAATTTTCATTATTAGGTTTTTCTGTGTTCATAAATAAATACATCTTTTAAATCCATATTATAAGTTGTATTCCTTTCTCTTAGAGATTCACATGATGCACTGTTAGTTAATACATTTGATAGAGCCTCCATTATTTACCTTTTCATTGTCCAACTCAACAGAAAGTGCCTCGTTTTGTTCCCTCTGCCACCTTCTACTGTGTTTCTACACGTTGAACTCATGCTTGGCTTGGGTTACCTGGTTGCTCTCAGCACAGGATCATGAGGCGACTCTCTGCTCAGACTCTTTGGCGCCAGCAGCTGCTTAAATGTAAATGGTTAACTGTATCAAACACTAAGTTATTTACGTCAATAGATCTGCAAAATATAATTTCATTCCTGTTTATTAGTTACTCCCCATGTTTATGTATGACTTGCTTTTTTAGTTGTCTCTCCTGGGGATAGGATGAGGTTTTGTTGCTTTAAATATTTTACGTATTTTTTCAATAAAATTTTTGCCAAAACAGAAATATCCAAAGAAAAATAGACAAGTTCTGACTTTATAAACCTGTCCCTAAAATATAAGACAATATGTGTTTTCCTAAAAGAGGTTTAAATTAAAAATTAGGACACAATAATGCATCAACTAGAAAATGTGGAGTGAGAAGACAAATTTAGGGAACTTATATTGATTAAAACTACAGTTAGAAATAATAAAGTCGGCAGAATTTTAAGTTGTAAGTAAAACAATATTTAATAATAAAATGTGACAAAGACAGTACGTTGTCAGTGCTATTTGTAGCCTGAAGATTCCCTGTTGTTTTTCCTTTCTCATGACGAGGTTGTTACCAATGGCGACCGTAAGCGGCGTCTGGGGAGAGGTGCACTGTGAGTTGCCACCTGGATGCCACCTTCCTCTCTGGAAACAAGGAGTGAGAAGCCGCTAACAAGTTAGCATGTCTGCATGGGTGCAAAGCTGCAGGAACACACACACACACACACACACACACAGATCGAGTGTGGACACATTTTCTTGCTCTCTTAGCACTTGTTGACAAGCGAAGACCAGTGTTTGATTACACTAGAAGGACGATACATTCATGGACATTTAAATAGAGGATCTTCCCACTCCTAAGTCAGGTATCTGTGCTCTTCTATAAGAGAAGCATGCATGTTATGTTAAATGTGTGTTTGTGGACAGCGCCGCTCCACCAAGCAGGTGCTGAGAGCTCTAAACTTCAGGAATCAGGTTCCGACAGGCCACTGTGTGCTCAACAAAAACCCAACACCCCGAGGAGCCTCTTCCTGTTACACACTGTTCCTGAACAGACTGCTCAGCGATTACTCCCAACATATTCCTAGAGGTTGAAACCATTAAATGTAGTTCTCACACACTGATGTAGAACATTTTCACAACAATTTCTGGTTGTGAATCGCTCCTGTGAAAGACTTCTGTTCAGCCTAAAGATACGAGACATTTATGTGCAACTGGAGTTTTTATTTCAAATGTTCCTTGTTGCTGTTTCCAAACAGAATGAAGAAAACCAACCACATTTTTAACCCACTTTTGGTTCATACCAGAAGTTCTGATGCAGACCTTGTTATATTTTCCTTCAGCAACTTATTTCTGACCTATGAATCATTCAGGGATCCAAAAAATACCCTAAACACAAGACGTAACCAGGTATTGGGTCCACACATAACAAATAGCTTCATGATTTGCAGCTTTTCCAGGGTTGGGTTTCAAAGATATCTGGTCGAGGAGGAAACCTCAGACATCCCTCTGCACTGTGAAACTCTCCAGCTCATTCTGGTGGATCCCAAGAAGTTCCAAAGCCAGACAGAAAGAAATGTCCATCAGGTGATCTCTGGGTTCGCTCTGCGGTCTCCTCTCGTGGGATGTGCACAAAATCTAAGGTATCTTGGTGTCTGATCAGGTGCCTGAACCCCCGCAGCGGACTCCTCTCAATGAGGAGGAGCAGCAGCTCAAACTGATCTTCAATGCAAAGTTTATCCACCCTACAGAAGAAGCTGATTTCAGCTGTTTACAAGCAGAATTCTGTTCTTTTGTTCATGATCATAGATGAAAGCTGTAATATAGATGCACCAGAAAGTCAAAAGACCAGAACAACTTAAACCAAGATGCTTTAATTCCTCCCCTTCAGGCAGAAACTGAACCACAGAGAGTAATCCTCGCTAACTGGTCCAGAACCAGAAAGTAATTCTTATAAAGACTCAGTGGAGCTTAGTCTCATCTCAGCAGCCCCTTCTGCTGCAAACCAAACCACTCCAGCACATGCAGAAGACCGTGGCTTTAAGAGGCAAACAGGTCCACATCATCTGTAAAAAGCAAAAATGAGACTCTGAGGTTCCATGACCTCTAGGCTATGGTTGACCAAGTCCTGGTCTGAAGATCTAGTTCAGTTCACTTCACTGTATTTACATGGCGCCAATTCATAAAACATGTCTCAAGCCAGTTTACAAAAAAAAAAAAAACAAGTCTGGGACCCATATGTCATAAAACCAAACCTTTTGGTTGGTCCAGAGAAGAACGGGTGCTCCAAGGCCTTTTGTGAGGAGGCTGCTAGAATATGTGGCGCCGATGAAGCTCTGAATATACAGGTGCCAACTCCTCATCTTAGGTGTTGTTAATTTGGATCATGACTGAAATATTAGGATCCTGGATTAAAGAGGCTAAATAAGCTTCTTCTGTAGCCTGACGGGGATCTTCTTTAGAGATAAGGTGTTGAGATCCGTCATCGTCAGGAAGAGCTTATACAGCCAGGGTTTGTTCCCCTTCTTGGCATAAACCTCCAAGCTCCTCTTTGTGCCATAAAATGAACAAAGAAAATGCCTGATGCCTTATTTAAGATTTCATCTGGTAAAACCAGTGAGAAACAAATCACCTGAAATGCATCCAAGTCCAGGATACAACTTGGACTTGGACCTACTGCCGCTTTTAGCTTTGTAACTCATTGAATGTGGCCTTTTTAGCAGCTAGTTTGCAGTTGGATATCACCTGACCTAAAAAAACACTGAATATATAGTTCTCTCCTTGAATGTGGTAATATTTATTTAACAACCTGCTCAGCGGGTGGTCGTTATTTTCCCAAAGCGACACCTTGCAGCTTTCATTTAAAATAGGCCACATAATGGGAAAAAAGACAAAACATAAGTTATTTTTGTTGGTGAGCAAGGCTTTACTTCAGAGCAGCACATTTAAAAGTAACCTGTGAAAGATTACATCCGCCTGGTGTTAAAAATCTCTTTCTCACACTCTTCATTTGTCCTTCCAAACCACCCACTCACCTCAGCCTCCCCTCATTCCTCGTCAAGGTCTCTCACCCCTCTAAACAGTTGATCATCCTCTGTTCTCTTGCCTTTTTAAGACTCAACTCAGAATAAAGGCTCTGGTTTAAATCTGAAGCTGTGGGTGAAAAAAATCAGTCAATAAAAGCCGTCCTCTGAGTCCTACCGCACGTTTTTCTACGTTAGAGAGCAATTACTGCTTAATGGCTGTGGAGATCCATTATGAACATCTATGATCATCTAACCTTTAAATATTTTAAGATGATACCACTTTAATTTGTGGGCTTTAATGAGGAGGCAGTTTTCATGTTAAATTCCTACCTGAGAGCTTCCTAATGTCTCTGCTTTTCCTCTTCCTGTGTCCCAGCCTTCATCCTTTCTATATCCCTCCCTTTTTCTTCCTCATTTGTTTCTCCATCCTTCCCATTGATTCGTTTCTAGATTTAACAGGTTTAAATTGTCAATGTGAGGCAGGTAGAGAACAACTTGAGATCTCTGTGTTGTAAAGTAGAGGCACCCCTCAGGTCCCCTTTTTAAGAACATCTTTCTGAAGGTAAAGGTTTTAGTGGAGTTACTTACAACTGAAACAGCAAGAAACAAAATGCTGCCTTCATGTACTCTGGCCAGTGTTTTTCTGAGCATTTCCACTTGAACAGGGCCATTACGTCCACAGACAACTCCTTCTCCTTCTAAATTCCTACCCTGGTAATTTGTTTTAGCCTGGTAAATACAGTGGAAGCACAGAGTTGTTATATTGACCCCCAGAAAACTACCTTGGTTCCTGGTAAAACTCTTATAGCAGAAACATTGTTATAAGTTATTGCAGATTTAACAAACTAAAGTTATAAGCACATTTTCAGCAACTAAAAACTGAGGTGGAAATGCCAGGAGAACGGGGGACAGTCAAACAGACGTAACTGGTAATGGAAGGATCTGATGAGGAAATAAGGAAACTGACTAGCTTATAACTGCTGGGAAGGTGATCAGGGACATGAGAACCAGGTGTCTCCAATCAACAATACAGCTGTGAGAGCTCATGAAAAGAGGTGAGAGAAAATGACAAATGAAGACAAAAAATAATACACAGGGGTCTAAGCAAGAAATTAAAGGAAGTACTGAATCAAAGGCTAAAGACTGACACAAAAATAAGACTCAGAAAAAATAAACAAAGAATAGAATATAAGGACCAAAACAAAAAGAGGGAACCATGTTTGAGAGGCTATGAGTAAGACAATCTGAAAATATTTTAAGAAACCCCAACTGACTATGAAACACAAAGGCCCACGGGTCACGACACATAGTGGTTATAACAGAATCTTGACACCACTCAGCAGAGTTCACTAGTAGCTGCTCCCACTGTCTAACAAACAGTATTTTTATATATACTTGACTCTGTCTCACTCAAATCTCAAATAATTAGGATTAACTAGACAACACTTTTGACATCCTCACCATGCACTATATAGACTGTTGGTCACTTATAAAAGTAAAATCCATCACAACCACAGTGTGAAACAATGTGAAAGTAATAAACAAATTAAAGCATAAATTCAAACAGAAAACTTTATGGAAACATTTGCTTCAAATGTGAAAATTTGTTTTGAAAATTCCACACCATGAACCAAAATAAGGTCATGCCATGCCTCCTTGAGAAAATGTTCTCCAGGAACTAAGAAAATCCAGACAAACTCATATAAATGATGTATGACAATAAATAAAATCAGCTGATACCTACTGTATTATATTTCCACTTGCCTATGCATTGACTTTATGCCATTTAAAATATTTTTAGAGACTTGCAGAGATTGTGAACAGCAGAAATATATGACACATTGTCAAAGCAACTTATCAGAATCAGAATCAGCTTTATTGCCAAGTTCGTACATACAAACAAGGAATTTGACTCCGGTACACTTTGCTCTTTTGTTCTGTTTTTGCATTACAGAATATACAAATTTACAATTTACAATATACACATATCTAATAAAAAGGTGCATTTGCAACATCTGTATGCTGTTGTTCTGTACTCTATTGAATGTTCATCAGAGAAACAGCCTGGGGGAAGAAACTGTCTCTGTGGCGGCTGGTTTTAGTAAACAGTTATTGCTGATAGTCAACAATCTTCTAACTTCCTGTAGCTGCTAGCTGTGCTGTAGTGCTAATGCTAACTTGTATGTAACCGCTTTTGCTTAATTTCTAAATGTAAAGTTCCTGTTTAGTTAAGTTGCTTGTTTCATTAGTCACTACGAGAGGGATGCTAAGCTTGCATATGCATTATCACTGACTGAGCACTGTAGGTAAGATGTTGACTACTCATAAGCATTTATAACAATCCCAAATAGAAATAACAGATATATCCACAAAACCATTGTCTAAATTACAGTTCATGGTTATGTGATGCAATGTTTAGATGTTAAAAATGTTACAAAAGGTGATAAACACTCTTTGGAGTACGAGGGATGCTTGGTTCATAAAGGAAACAGCTTGATGATACATTGGTAGGTGTTTCTAAACAAAATGTCACCGTGGAGCAGCAAGCATGCAATGCTCTGCAGAGGCACAAGATTTGTTTACAATATGTACAAGTGTATTGGCAGAGTCTGCCACACAGACAGGGAATGGTGGGTTAAACCATACACAGACACACATTTCAGGTATACACACACACACCCACACAACCAAGGGTTTCAGCGACCAAATGTCAGGAGGTCAAAGTGTGACACTTGACTGAGAACAGGCCTCACTGGAGTTTGTGTGCTTCTCTGTGTGTGCAGCACTCCACAACTGCATTGATGTCAAGAAAGCACCCACACCCAGTAACACAGGCTGAAACACACACACACATTAAAGTGAAGGCTTCCCTTTGAAAACCACATAATACATGCCTGGACATGCAGTATGGAGAGCTCTACAGCTCGCTGTGAACACATTAAAGCCCATCGATGTGTGCATCTGTTTGTTTGCATGTTGAACCAGTCGAAGCCACAACACCAATCATCTAAAAAAAAATGATTTAGGTTACAAACGGGCTGCTTGTGTTTATTACAACACTTTTATGGTCTTTTATGGTCTAAGTTATCTAAAGTCAGCTCCAAAGCATCATAAATATGACCTGTACCGAGATATATAATAATATAAATCAGAAGTTTTCACAGTATTGTAATTATTTATAATGAGGATAAAAAACAAAAAGCTGTGTGTGAAAAAAATAAGTACACCCTTGCTTTTTCCAAAGGATTTAACATGGAAAGTAGCAGGAAGAGTCAAGCTAAGTGCTTAGCAAACAGCTAATCAGAGTCAAGCTGGCTGGTTTTTAACCAGGTGCTGCTGATCAAATGCTCTTAAATGACATTAATATTATTGAGATAATGATCAGATCAACAGTTTGCTGCTCTGGAACATACAGTGTGTGTTAACACAATGCTAAGACGGAAAGAAATCAGCAATGACTGCCCATCAACCTGCAGGGTTCCCAGCAGATGTAGCAGTACATAATCTGAACTGAAACTATCTCTGTAGTTATGCTGCAATAGGCTTAGGCTACTGGAGGACATAATGACCACTTTCACCCTCTTCGCTACATTCTCACACTACTCTCCAATTTTGTATTATTTGCTGTTTATTTGCTGTTATTTCAGTTTTTAACTTTGTTCTCTCTTTTCTCTTCCTAGAAGCTACACCTGGCCTGACTGTGTCTACCTGTGACACCTTTCTAGAGAGGGGAATCGTCCGAGCTTCTGCTGGCAACAACTTAATGCTCACCCTCTACCGATGATCCACGTGGCCCTGTCTTTCAGTGTTTAACCCTTTCTCTCTCCTAGACATGGCTACT
>JAHUTJ010025845.1:0-20834 GCA_036250325.1 Characodon lateralis | reverse complement strand
ATTTGATTTCCATTGATGGTTTTTGTGTGATTTTGTTGTCAGCACATTCAACTTTGTACAGAACAAAGTATTCAATGAGAATATTTCATTCATTCAGATCTAGGGTGTTATTTGAGTGTTCCCTTTATTTTTTGAGCAGTCTATATCAGGTGCTAAGATCTACATTGGAAACTCTTGGCAGAACAACGGCACCAGCAACACGCTGTAAGAATCTCATGTTACCTGAAGCTGATGTTTAGGCTTTTGCTTGTGTATCAACTAATACAATTATTATTTTACTGGCCATCAAAATACATATTTGGTCACTGCAAGAACTTGCATTATTTTCCTTATATATACAGTATGTTAATTTTTACAATAAACATCCTGCAGGTGATTTGCACAAATCCAGAGCTGACTTCTTTATCTTCATGTCAACCTGCATTCACTGGGATAAATGTGAAGTTGCTGCTTATTGCCAGATTCCATTTTATTGCTGTTGAATCGTTTTCTTCATCATATCAATGGTGGGTTTGAATTTTTCTCTCTCATATCCAGGGTTCAAAATCTTATAGCTTTCAGAGCAAACCAGATCAATGTCTATACCGTTCCCCCATCAGTGTTGGGGCAATACGTCACCGTGATCATACCAGAAAACAAACATATGATTCTCTGTGAAGTAAACATCACTGGCACGAAAATGGGTTTGTTTATTAACTCCCACCATGTAAAGACACCTAAAATAATTTCTAATGTTTTAAGTTTTTAAGGGAACTGTCAAGCTTTGAATTAATGCTGATATATTGGATTAATGTAACATTTGTCTTTTTGTCTCAGGATTTTACTTTCTTCTTAGTGTCTCTGTTTAGTGTCATCTTCAGAAACGTGGCAGATGATTGTTTGAGAAAGTTAGATATGTCTGACTGGGGAACACAATTTCCTCTAAGCTGAAATACTTTTTTCCTTCTCTTGAGAACTCAGGATTAACATGACCAGCTGGAAAAATATAGTTTTAAAATCTTTATAAGTTTACGCATCCCAATACTTTCTTTTAAACTAAGTTCACCTTTAAGAATCACCTTTTCTATTGATTGACAAAACAAGACCAGGGAAGAGGCCCTGTGCTACTACAGAGATACTCACAGAGATCTGGCCCCCATTCTGGATCAACGGATGCAGGCCTCTGCTGAGCTGGAAGCAGAGATGGCCAACAGTCCCTTTGTATAGCTTAGACTTCACTACACCTGGAGCCTGGAGTTCTGGTTCTGGGTTGATGACAATATTGTGGAGTTTAAACGCTGGTGTAAGGGTGGCCCACAAGAAGACTGTGACATGATTGGAGCCATGGAGACACAGGGAGACCGCAGCAAGTCTGATTATGAAGAGTGTAATTTTATCTGTTTGCTCCTGTAAGATTTGGGACGTCTACTCTATTGTAAATGCAGTACCGCTTTGTTGTCTGCTGTAAGACGGAGCGCTACAGGAGATCCTTCCTGCCCACAGCAATCAGCATCTACAACGGCTCTTTGAAGAAACCTTCATAATGAGCTACAACAACATTTAATTTCCCTTTGGGATTAATAAAGTATTTTTGAATTGAATTGAATTTGAATTGAATTGAATTGTCATAAAAACATCTCTTTCTTTGTTTTAAGTAATTTGAAACATTTAGAATGTTTTTATTTTGTATTGTAGCAATAACCACTTTGAAAGTTTGTTACCTTCGACTTATGCACTTCCCTGTGGTACCTGGAGTTTGGATTCCAAATGGATGGAATAGGCTCTGTAACCCTTTATAACATTGTTTTTTGTTCTACCAGTTAAATAAATGCTGTACTAAGCAAAAATCTGGAACCACTATTGAGTTTAATCATATTTTATTTTCAAGGTGCCTGGAGTTTCAGTTCTTGTATTTGATGATTTTAAAAGGAACAGCTGGTTTTTGAGGATAATTTATTTGGAGGCACTGATGGGACTTTATTGCAGTCTCAGTAGGTGGGTTGTTATGCTTTGAGTATCCTGGCTTCTCAAGGCCCAGCATGAGATTTCTTGCTTTCAGTAACATAGGGCACAGTGTCAAAACAGCAAGTGGTCACGAAAAGATCAAAATCCCACATAGAACTAGTAAAATCTCATTGGAATAAAATCAACTTCATCAGGGTTGTTCTCTGCTTTAGCATAATCCTGTTGTTTGTTCCTGAGTTAACAACCACCCTCTGCCAATAAGCAAACTCACTAAACACTACATGTCCTCTGTACTCCTCACTCATAAATATAAAAAGTTAATTAATAATAATAATAGATTTATTTGTCCTTATTACAGTCCTTTTAATCAAAAATGCTTTATAGATAATAAGAAATACTGGCACGAGGACACATAAATAAAAAGCAGACAATCAAACTGGAGATAAAAATAATAAAATCAATAAAATAACTTGATTTTGCCTCAACAACACTGACTGGACATGGATTATATCACAATAATGAAATATAGCATTTCCTATTAAAGTTTGTCGTTCTTTCTTGAACTATAATAGACAGAGGTTTATTTCAACATAAAGTCCAGGATTTGTTGCTGCGTTCACATGAACAATCCAGTCTCACAAAAAGGGTTAAAAACGGAATAAATATCAATAAATAAACTGCAAATATATTGATACTTTCACAAAGTAACATTTCATATTCGTCATTTGAATTAATATTTTAACTGCTCTATTAAATCAGTCAGTCCTTCATTTCCCTGTCCCATCACTCAGAGGAACGTTTCTTCCCGGAACCAAAGTTCCCAAACTCATGTTCCCTCGGTGCAGCTCCCGACGGACTGAGTGACTGTCGTCAGAAACAAACTAGTGAAACAGAGCTTAATTATTCGGTTATAGCAAACCTTGATGAAGTCTTCTGTTTCCGGATGGAGATATTCGGCAGCACCTTTGATGACTCTGTGTTTTCAGAGCCCAGGGAGCGGGTGTGTGAGTCTCTGTCGTCTTATAACGCCAAACTGTGTGAACCAGAGGTGAGACTCCGCAGGAGGATGGCGAACTGTGTGCTGTTTGAAATATAGAATTAAAATATAGAATTATAAAATATAATATAGAATTTTCTCTAAGTGCAAACCTTGTATCTGACTACATGACCTTCTAAACCTTTAAAATCACTTATTATTCCATGCATTGTTTTATACAAAAGATTTGACTTCTGAAATGAGCAAAGAAATCCTAAAAAATCTTTAACAAATCCTAATCTCTTAAACAATTAAAGTAAAATTATATTTCTTTAGATACTTTTTCGGCGCTGGTGGCCTTTCTTTTTTAACAGTAGGCAGACAGGAAAGAGGTGTAGAGAGAGGGGGAGACATTCGGCAAATGTCGCCGGGTCCGGGACTCGAACCCGGGACTGCTTCTTCGAAGACTGTTGCCTCCATGCATGGTCGCGCGCTTAACCCCTACACCATCAGCGCCGCGCCGTAAACCTTTGTCCAAAGTCTCGGTGTTTGTAAAAATCAATCAAGTGCCGTGAAATACCTCGCTGTATTTCATCAGTGTTACACGGTCCAGACTAGTACTGAAACACTACCTGGCAATAATGTTTTTTCTGATTCTGAGTTTTGAAAAGTATAAAGTAAGAAATGATGGATTACACAAGTAAAGGTGTTAAATCTGAAGAATGTAAATTTATGCATCAGGTTCATTAGGCTGCATGGTGCAAGTAAGCAGTGACACAAAGGGCAATATTAAATAAAGCAAACAGACTTTTATGGTGTTAAAGATTAATTTTTGTATTGGACTATTCACTTAAAATATTTCAAGCTGTTGGTATTGCATGATAAAATGTCACTGTTCATTGCAAGGGCATGTAGCATCATTTGTACAAATTTTCCTTTTCAGTTGGCTTTGAGTTTACAGCTTATGGTAGTTGGCTTCAATCCATGATTTACACAGAGAAAATGTTTTTATAAAAAGGCAAACAGAATGCACCATTGCAGCAGAGTGATTACCTTAGTTTGGAATGGCGAATCCAAGCATCAGTGAATTGGAAATTAGTTATCGCAAAGCGTCCAACTTAAATTTGAGTGTATAAAGGAAATACTTATGTGGTGATTTGTCCAGTGTAGAAGAGGAGGTCAACAATAATATCTGAGAGCAGTGGCTCGGAGACCTAACAAACGGGCACCCTATGGAGAGACTAAAAGCGCCCTGTCATAAGCCCCTCTCCTTGTAATTCACCATAGCGAATTACAGTGGCCGTGTTGATGCTGGGGGTCCTTTAGCACTTGAATCAGCACCGGTCCCTGCTTGACTGTGGCTTTGGAAAACTATAGAAGAGCTGGTGCTACTGCTTGTAAAAAACAAATGCAATTTGAAACACAAAAATTATTTCAGCATTCAGATAGATCTAAATTCTGCTCTTTATGATTGTTAATCCGATGTACACAAGCATGCATCAGCACTTTCACCCAGACTTATCAGAATAGTCTACCTTATGTTAGGGAATCGTTCAGGAAATATGCTATTCTCAGTTGTCTTTTTATAATCAGTGGGTTTTACTAGTGAGGGTTTAATCACACCAGAGTACTGTAGCTGACCAAACCTTTTTCCAAGGACATGTCTGCCCTGCTATTTTGTATTCTGTGAGGTGGTCTGTGGTCAATTTGCCCTCAAGATTCTACTTAGCTCTAAAAAGATACTTTCAATGAATTCTATACATGTAATGAAAGTGATTATTGTATTTTTTTCACATGTCCTGTGTTGGCATTTGAGGCATACCATATAGAAAAGCTGGTTGCCATTATGTGTCAGGGCAGATTTGCTCTACAAAAAGGATATCTCAAGATGAAAGCCTCATTGTGTGAATAATTTTATTAAATTAAGACTGGATTCGGCATCAAAGTAGGCAGGCCACATTGATGTAATAGTAACCTGTGTTTGTATGACCTCCAACTATTTGGATTGTGTATGTGTGTGTGTGTCTGTGTACAGTGGTGGGTGGTTGAGCGTATGTATAGAAATAATTGTGTTTTTTGAGCAGCTGAACATGATTGAGTTTCTCTCCTGTAGTTGCACTGTTGTTAGAATGATGAGAACGGTAGAAGGTCTGCAACACACAGCACCCATGAGCACCAAAGGACAGGTGGACTCAGCTCTGGCAGGCCACAGCGGCCCAAGGTAGACCTGGTTGCCACCCCGCACAGAGGTAGTTCATCAATGAAGCACGGGAGCAGCAGCCCCCAGGCCAAAGAGGCACAGGGTAAGACAAGGGACACCAATCCCCCACTGTGCGGATCAAGATGGAGGAATGCCCACCAGAGCCCTTTGACCCATGGCCACCCAACTGGAGCCCATCAATCCGAGACGAGCACCCACACAAACAACACCCCACCAAAGGAGAGGGCAACCCCCTCCCGCCAGTCTTCCCATGGTGCTGTTAGAGACCCCCTGGCAATCCCCACACCTCTAGTCCCTGCCAAACCAGCACAGGATGGGCTTGGTCCTCAATTGAACCGGGGCATTCTATCGTTCTCATCATTCTAACAGTGCAACTACAAGTGAAAAACTCACAGAGTCATATTTTTAAAATTACTTAGAAATCACTGGAAATGCAGATTGTGACGCTTCGTACTTTCATTATTTTTTTTTTGTTTTCTGACTCTGAAATAGATATTTGCCCTCTGCAGTTAATATTTCAGGTTTGTCCTCTTGTTTCTTGCAGTGGTTTTGTGAGAGCAACGCTCTAAATACGGACGACTCTTTGGAGAAGCAGAAAGTGTTCAAGTTCAGAGGTGACCTGGCTTTGAGACAAGGGAATTATCAGGTAGCGAAAGTTGTTTAGTTTTCTTTCACTCACTGAAAGGTTATTTATCCAGCAAATTTTGCAGAACTCAACTCTATCTGCAACGTTGCAACAAAATTTGCATGTAATATGAAAGCCTTCCCTTAAGAAATTTGCCAAAACGTTTTTTTAGTTCTAATTTAAATGTTTTGCTGGTGGGATAACAAACAGGGCTTGTGGAGAGAAGAAATGTTTTCGTAATATCCAAAATAACTATTTATACACATAAATACAGGTTTTCTGATTAACCAGAAAAGCCTTTAGGCATCACGCAGTGAAGGTTTTTATGGAATCAGGCCAAACAATTTTTTTGTCTTTTAACCACAGCCTTTCAGCTCTGGCTTTGTAAAATGTAAATATGTGAAGTGATGGAATTCATCTTTCATGCTTTTACTGCAGTAACACCATTAAAACCAGCAGCTGTTTAAATGTAAAGCCAAGAAATTGCTGGAGTTTCTTTTGGTCTCATGCTGCCCTGTTCAGAAAGCCTTGGATGCATACAGCAGCTGCCTGCAGTGGATCGCAGACAACAACTTGACCATCAGGCGAGATGTCCTGGAGGGAATGGCTCGATGCTACACCAGGCTGGGACAAAGGGAACAGGCGCTGGAGTTAGCTGAATTATTGGTAAACCTCTTCCTGCAGGCTTTTCCTGATATGGCCGTCTATCATATTTATTTACATATTGTTCAAGGAAAATCTCTAACTGATCAGGGATTGTTTTGGTTGATTTTAGTCAAGAACTCTTATGACGTTCAATTAATGGATATTAATTTTTGATAAATCATAAATAAAGAAACTAGTTTGCATTTTGAATGTGGAGCAGTTTGAATATTACATCATTTCACATCTATTGGACATAAACCATAAATCACTAGTCTCATAGCGCAATTGCCTAAATCATATTTTGGGAAATATGAATTAGACAAATATGGTATGAGGCTAGCGAAATGATCATTCCAGATATGTTTTCAAATCTTTAAAAAGCCAGCATGTACATTACTATAGACTGATGGCAAAAAGTAATCATAACTTCCACGCCGTGGTGAAAATTAAATATCGGCTTATCTTTGTAATGAAAGGCATTTTAACTAGATTATTTCGTCTACTTCTTCACAGATTCATAGTTCCTACATTCTGGAAATCATCAAACGTTATGTTCGTTCCTACAGGAATCTGGAGCTACGGAGTTAAATGCATTAAGACCAATGCAGTCATGTCCGTCTCATGTAAAATGAATGAAAATTGTAAAGCAGATAACTTATCTTGAGTAGTAAAATTCTTTAAGCAGACTATTTGTCTGCATAGAAATACCAGAGGTGCACAGAGGGTGCAGGTGTAACTATGTTTAGCAGTGTAGTAGGTCTGCTTATTATGCCAGAGTACTGTTTATAGGGTTTATATCAGCATTTAACTTAATACAAATAGACATTTAGTAGCAATGACTGGTGGTTATTGAAGATTGACTGTCCTCAGTGGGTAATTCTTGCTAGTACTGAGCCAGATGAGATCTTGCTGAATACAGGAGTACCACAGGGTATAGTCCTATCACCACTGCCCTTCCCTATTTGTACAATTAAATTCAAGGTCTATTATAATCACTTCAGGTTGTTTAGGTAAGTAAGGGAATGACTTAGCTTTTGGTAGCTCTACAGAAGGACAGTTCTATTTTGATCACGTGTTAGCTCTACAGGAGTTGTGCTACTAGCTTTTTAGGAGTTGTCAGTAGGACAAAATGACCTGCAGGCTCTAACAATCAAGGTGAGATGTTTGAAGTTGTAAATAATTTTATATACTTTGGTACACATATTGGCAGAAACCTTAGTTTGACGGAAAATATGTGTAAAAAGATGTGTTCTGCATGCCTCTTCTTGCTTTGCAGCCCTAACAGTTTTGGATTTAGCCAAAACATTGTAGAAATTGTGTACAAAATTTTATTTTTAAAGGATTTTCTCTTTTGAGATGTTATTATTAATGTACAATTATGACATCTCTGAGCTGTGATTTATCATGATGGCAAAAAACATTAAAACTGACTGATGGTTGAGGTTGATACTTTGGCTTTTTGAAAAACCTTTCCCACTGTTGGTTCCATGGGCAAATCGTAAATATCAGCTTACATAAAAATAAGATTCAATTAATTAATTGTGTTATACTTCATTTAATATAGTAGCCTATTTTTACTAAGCTTTATTTCTAGAGTAGTATTTGTGGGGCTTTGAATGTATTGCAAAAAAAAAAAAAAAGACGTGTTGCAAAAAAATAACTCCGTTTCACCATAAGAACACAAAATACTGGGGGAAAACTTTGTGTCCGTCCCTGCATGATAATGTGTTATATTAACCTGAACATCCACTGACTATATTGCAGAAGATTTTTGTAAAACATTCTTGAACATGTATGAGGAAAACATTAGGAGCCAAAGCCAGCCAGTCTCACCTACAACCCAGTAGGATTTAACTCTTCCTTCTGGGAGGCTTTTTGGAGCTCCAGTAAATCTGGATGTCTATAAATAATCCTTTGACCCTATTGTGATCAAGGTGATTTATTAGTTGGATTTCCTATGTCTAACTAGGACATATGCTTCTGTAACTCTCAATTTTTAACTTTTTAACATAAAATATTGTCTGGCTTATCTTTTACCTACTACAGTATATATTTTCAGTATTCAGTGTAATGTGAAATTAAAGGTGAATTTATGCACTGTATTAGCAGATTTTAGAGTTTATAAATAAAACAAATAAAATGAACTTTTTGCATTTTCTATAAATGATAGTGGTAAACAGTTTCTCTAAACAGCTTGATTTAGTTTGTTTCTTTATTCGCAGAACAAAGACGCCGCCAACACCTGCCACCTCACCAGTCTCCTGCTGCTTAAAGTTTGTATACAATAAAACATTTTGGTTCATAATTCTGATTTTTTTTATTACCAAGTTTAATCATAGTTTTAAATCTGAACATGTCCTTAAGGTCAGTATCTACCAGCACTTTGGCTCTGTGGGTTCACAGATGTCCTGTCTGCAGCAGCTGTGCAGCCTGCTGCCCTTTAACCCCTGGCACTGGTTTAGCCTGGGACAGACATATTTAAAGCTGCTGGACAACAACCCAAACACAGGTACAGTTCACTTCTGTAAGTAAAAAATTTTTTTTCAGCATGTATCAGTTTAATTCAATATTTCAATAAATAATATGTCCCTATGTACCGGAAGTTGCATCAGAGGCTGTGAATGGAGAGGCCGAGGAGAACCAGGAGGGGGCAGCAGAGCTCACTGACAGAGTCTGGCTAAGAGCTTGCATCTGTTTTATTAGGACAAGGTAAAGCTTTCAAATAAAGCTGCTGAATTAACAAAGCTTACATCACACCCAGCTAATAAAACATTAAACACATTAAAACAAGCTGAAAACAAAGTTAGCTATTATGTAACAGTTAAACATTTATTAATACAGCAGCATGAGACAAGAAATAACAGGCTTCAGATTTAGTCTCTGAGTGTACATCATCCTGTATGTGGTTACTCTTCCAGACTCCTGTTGAGAATCCTCCGGCAGCAGCAGTCTTCCTTTGTGTTGCAGCGAGGTGAAAAGGCTCTACAGATTACAGAGGAAGTGCTACAACGACTAAATCCTAAAGAAACAACAATCCAGGCTCTCATCGAGGTGGGAACCCAAGCATGACGCGTTGCTTTATTCCCAGAGTCTATAGGCTTTCACTGGCTCTTTTAAACACAGTAACACCTTCTGTTTCTTTGATTATCCAGGTGATGTCAGAGGACCTGATCCCAGAGAAGATGAGGGAGGACTACCAGGATGGGGAGAGCCTGTCCTCTGTGTGTTTGCAGAACTTCAGGGAGCGTTGGTGGAACAGAGTTTTACTGACAGGAGTGTTACAGACTGATGGGCCACCAGTTAAACCTTAATACTCCTGTAATAAATGTTTGCATCAATGCTGGCAAACAGGAGAAGATTTGAGACCACGCTGAAGATGTTTCAAACAAATATTTATTCTAGATACTTAAAAAAGGATCAATAACACTGTTGCAGTATATGTAGTGTTATTTGACGGCCAAAATACAAGTAATGTAAAGGAAGTAGTTCATGGTACCTCTGAGTATTACATGTACAACACAATGTGCACGGTAAGTGATCAGTCTTGTTTATATTTTATTATCTATGTCTTTTGGTTGCTTTATTGACTATGAATTGTCATGACTAATGACTAATAAATGTGTTTTTATAATATATTTGTTCTAAAAGTCTATACTTATTACTATATATTTATGGGAAATGTAATCACAATCAAAATAAAAACAGTACGATTTCCAATGTTTTGATAAATGAAAACAGTAAGAGCCTCGGGGCTCAAACCAAAGTAACATCAGATTCTGGGTTTTTGCATACTGACATCTTACTAAGGTTTATTATGATGTAAAAAAGGAAGAAGGATTGCTACAAAGTCAGTGACTTGATGCAATTGGTTGGAATTAAAAACATTCACACCAGTTGCTCTGGTCAGATCTAGTAAGGAGAGTTGTGTGTACTGGTCCCCATAAAGCAGTAAATGAGACAAGAAAAGCCAGCTTGTTGGTTTTAGAGCATTTATGATGGAACAGGAAAATTTAATACAGTCGAGCTATTAGTTCTCCCTCTGATTCTCTTATTTAAAAAAGTAAGAAGCCCCATTCAAATAAGTAAATAACAGACCATAAAGATTATTTAAAATCACGAGAAAATTTTGTGGCGATTGACAACGAATGTTATTTTACAACACGAAAAAACGAACAGGCAGACAATCTTCTTCCATAAAAGGTGAAAAAGGGCAGTGGAAAATGTTAGCACTCTGAAAACACCATAATCTCTGGTCTGTCTGCTGCTGCTCATTCTAACATATCCATCTTAACAGAAACAGATCACTTAATTATTTAAAATGACTAAGAATTAAAATTACTAAGAATTGATAGGTAGTTACAGACAGTGCTCATACCCATTGAATTATTCGCAATTTTTTTTACGCTTTACAGCCACAAACTTCAACTTGTTTTCCTTGGGATAGTATGTGACAGACCAACAGGAAGTGAAGAGGATGGAACCAAAATAATGCAAAGGTTCTTAATTCATTTTCCACCACATAACAATTTTTGCATCTTTTCTGAGCAGAGCACATTCTTCCATGTTTGTTGTGTCCTCTAAATGGGTTAAAGCATACTTTACCTTAGACTTTTTATGACATTCTTTCAACAATTGCTTTCTTCTTGCCATCACTACTCATATCTATCCTACCTCCCACCTGAACTGTTGATCTCAGCAGCTCCTCCAAAGTAACCATGGGCCTCTTTGCCACCTCTTTGATTAATTATCTCCTTCCCTGGACAAGCAGGTCCTTGTTGGGTTGTGGTTGTGCCATACTGATTTCTATTCTAATCCTGCTTTAAACCTTTCCAAGACGTTCTCCCTGACCTGCCTTCTGTGTTCCTTGGTCTTTGTGATGCTGTTTCTTCATTAATGTTCTCGAACAAACCTCAGAGACCTTCACATAACTGCTGTATTTACACTGAGAAGTAATTACACACAGACAGGCTCAATGTAATAAGAATGTGGCTTCTGAAGACAGGTGGTTGCAAAGAATTTTATTTAGGGGTATCAAAGTAAAAGCACCAGAGTATAAATGCATGCATCTCTTTTCAGTTTTTTGATTTTTTTTGCACTTTTAAAATCACGTTATTTTTTTGCTTTCATTTTTACATTTACATATCACTTTTAGTTGGTCACATCCCAGTAACACCCTCTCTCAATCACAGAGTTTTTCCACAAACTGCTTCTTGAGTACCTCTTAAATCTTTCTCTCAGCACGGTGGAGCCTTGTTGTTGCTGCATGGGGTTTTGCATTAAAACCTAATATATATTTATACTCAGTTTGGGTGTAGTCCTGCTCCTCTGTAGCCTACGGTGCATCTCTCCATCATGCTCAGGCTTCTTCCCAGGGATGTGTTCCGGCTGTCCTGGAGGGGTCGCCAGCCTGCCTGCCCCATCACATGTGTACCACTGAAGGAGTTGTAGCAACCTATCACTCTGGGTCCTGTAGCCTTCTGTAGGCTCCAGTGCCTTCTCTGAGTGAGATTTAACTGGGAGGTGAAAGGATAGAGATGCATCTTGGTTTGTACATCTGACAGGAATCGTTTTGAGTCTGCCTGTCGCTGAGGACTGAGACAAGTTCCTATTCCTGGAGGGGTTGGTTTTACACAAGAGGGCACTGCATAAAAGGGTGAGTTTAAAGGACCGTGGTACTGCTTCATGAACTCATCCTGCTTGCTGGTTTCTTGAAAGGAGATGTTGGGTTGGACCCCGGACATCTGTTCTCTGGGGCTGCTGAAAGTGATCTGAAGGCTGGGCTTGGATTGTATTTGCTGGGACGTTGGAGGTGAGAGGAGTTTTGGTTGATCACAGAGAGGTTCCACCTTTGGATAAACATTTAGTGAGGAATCCCATTGGTTTCTTTGTGTTTCTATGCCTGGTGTGAACCCTGAAGGTTCTGTCAAGATGTTCCTGTTCCTTTGCTGAGGGAAAACTCCCTCAGTGCTTCCATCTAGGTGAGTGAGACTGTTTTTCTTCTTTAAAGCTGATTGATCATGTTCATTACTTTGCGGCCCATGTGTTGGGGACATAGCATTTAGAGTGTGTGGCTTTTGTACCTCTACATTCTTCCCAGCTGTGGTGATGACAGGAGTGCTGTGAAGCTGAGACTGAATGTCAGAGAAAACGTTAGGATCAGGAAGATTTTGGTGACCATGGAACTGGTTTTGATTCCTCTCCCACTGCTCCTCCACCTTTGCTCTTTCTTCAAGCTGGGTACAGGCTGCTCGCAATGTGTGCTGAGGCTTTCCCACAGTTACTCTTTGCATCTTGTACTCTGCTCCTGGTTGAACCGAAGGCCTCAAAGGCAGCTCTGGAGCTATTCTCTCTGTGTTTAAACCAGTGTCTCTTTTCTTTCGAACAGTGTTTTGAGGTTTATTTGATGTGGAGTAAAGACAAAGGGACTGTGGCAGAGTGATAAAAGTGACAAAGCCAGGGACCGGCTTGGAGCTGGAGTTAAGTCTGACGAACTCCTGTTGGAAATGTGAGACCGAGCTGCCTTTAATAAGAGCAAGAATATTATGATGGACCTGCCCGGACAGCCATGTGAAACTGAGAAGAACAACAAAAACAAGAACATCTTACAAAAAGTTTTACAAAAGTGGAAGCATTAATAGAGAAATGGGAATGCTTTCTGGATGTTCCCTCTTTCTTACACAAAACACAGTGTTTGTGTGTGCAGATGTACCTGTATGTACCTGTCAGCACCTCATCCCAGTCAGCGATGATAAAACTCTCCACAACCTGACCTGTTAGCTTCCTGCCTGTCTTTGCACAGTAGGTCTGACCTGGGACACTCCGTACTGACACCTTCTACACACACACACACACACACACACACACATTAACTTTCATAAACATACAGTAGCTTGCAAAAGCATTCATATTGATTTTTTTCATCTTTAGGTCTCAACCTATAACTTAAATGTGTTTTAGTGAGATATTATGTGACAAACCAACTCAAAATAACTGTTAGGTGGGAGGAAAATGATACACGGTTTTCAGCATTTTTAATAGAAAATCCTATGGGGTAAGAACGCTGTCAAAAACAATGTGTATGTAAAGAGGGAAATGTGTGCATATTAGTCAATAGTTGTGCATAAGTAAAATCCAAAAGAGGTATTGTATATTTTCTCTATAAGAATACAAAATAAAATGTTACAGCTTCAAGAAATTACAAACACGAAGTTCAAGTTTACAATTGTGGTTTATTCTTTATGAATACAATATGCTATAACAGTTTGTGAATACGATTTATTTTCTTTGAGAATACGAATCTACAGCACTTGTACATCACGTGATCTCAGCCTGGTTAGTAAACCAAGAAACTACGGTACAAAGCCAGGTAATATTAAAAAGTTTATATATGTCTTAATGTCGTTAATATATGCTCTTGGTCCGTCATTTTAGCGATAGTGCTGCTGCTTCTTCTTCTTCTTCTGCTGGCAGTATGCAACAAACTCAGAGGTGCATACCGCCACCTACTGTACATCATTGTATGTACATCATTGTATCATTGTATGTATATAACTCCACCCACTATATTCTATGTTTTGGTTTTGTATTTCATAAAAATAAGAACAATGCTTTAATTATAATACTCTTTATTTCCCCCCTATCTCCCCTCTGTTCCTAATATTCCTTTTAGACTGAATCATCTCCCATTACCCTTTTCCGTCATCCAAGGCCTAACTCTGTGCTCCACTAACCAGCCTGAGATCACGTGACTTGGTGTCACGTGATGTACGAGTGATGTAGATTCGTGTTCTCATAGAAAAGAAATCGTATTCACAAACTGTTATAGCATATTGTATTCATAAAGAATAAACCACAATTGTAAACTTGAACTTTGTGTTTGTAATTTCTTGAAGCTGTAACATTTTATTTTGTATTCTTAGAGAAAATATACAATACCTCTTTTGGATTTTACTTATGCACAACTATTGACTAATATGCACACATTTCCCTCTTTACATACACATTGTTTTTGACAGCGTTCTTACCCCATAAAAATCTCTGCAAAGAGTGGCATGCATTTGTTTTCAGCCCCTAATTTGTACAACCACCTTGCAATGCAACTACTGATGTAAGTTTTGTGGGGCACATCTTACCAGCTTTGCATTCCTTGCCAAACCCCCCACTATCTCCACATTTGAACAAACTGACCAGATTTTCTGTCCTGCTAAAGAAAAGAAAATGTCCACAGCATGATGCTACCACCCCCACATTTCACAGAGGGTGGTAGGTTTCCTCCACACAAACTGTTTTGCAAAATTCTGATATTTGGTTTGACCAGAGCATCTTCTG
The DNA here is from genome assembly GCA_036250325.1 of Characodon lateralis. Classification (NCBI taxonomy): domain Eukaryota; kingdom Metazoa; phylum Chordata; class Actinopteri; order Cyprinodontiformes; family Goodeidae; genus Characodon; species Characodon lateralis. The sequence goes on along the minus strand of JAHUTJ010025845.1, from coordinate 6,095 downwards.
CCATATTTTTGCTTTGTCCCTTACTTGGTTTGTGGATTTTCTATTTTTTTTTTTAATTAAAGCAACAATTTTTAAAGGAAATTTGTGGATTACATGACCACTGACTCTCTGGTTAACAGATTCTTCAATTTGAGTTGTGGATCTCTGCAGCTCCTCTAGAGCTACCATGGGCTTCTTGACTGCTTCTCTGAATAATCCTTCACTATGTCTGGCCTGTCAGTATAGGTGGACATCTATGTCTTTGTTAGGTCACAGCTTTGCCAGACCCTTCCGCTGTTTTTGGATGATAGGTTGGATAGTGCTCCATGAGATCTTCACAGCTTAGGATGTTGTTTTATAACAAAACCCTGAAATAAACTTCCATACAACTTTATCGTTGACCTGTCTGCTGTTTTCCGTTGTCTTCATGATGCTGTTTGTTGTCTCATATTCTTCAAACTGAGATTTGATAATAAACATGTGGACTAGGTCATTTTTACTTATATAGGGGTGTCAGGGTAAAGAGTGCTGAATTAAAATGCATGTCACACTTTTTAGATTTTTATTTGAAAAAATAAATAAATAAAATTGTGTATCATTTTTCTTCCTGTTCACATTTATACACTACTTTGTGTTGGTCTATCACACATCAGTTTCACTGGTTGTAAAGTGGAAAAAAGTTCAAGGTTCCTTTGCTAACTAGCAAACACAAATTGCATGAGTAAAAATAAAAATAACTTAATCACAAGGAAATCCCATGATGACAGCAAAGAAAAACTTACAGGGAAGTTCTTGCTGATGAGTTTGAGTTCCTGCCACACGTTAACAAACACCTTCAGGTTAAGATGATCCAGCAGAAGATGAACAGAAACATTTCTCTTCCTGCTCGCCTCGAGAAGATCACACAGCAGCTCTGGGTCACTGAAGCTGTCCATCACTATAGCCAGGGCCTGAACACACACCCACCGTCACTCACATACTCCCAACCATGTGATTTTTAATTAGCACAGACACTTGTTGCTCACAGAAACAGGCATTCATGTCATGTGCTCTGTCACACATACAGACATGCAGACAGAAGCACACAAACACACCTCCTATCATACCAGTTTAGCCTTTCTGAGGAACTGTCTGACCAGATCTTTCATGGCAGCTGCACTGCTGTCAGATTGGAAAAAAACCTCAGCGCTGGGATCATCTGACACAGGAGCAGCTGATTTCACATCTGAGTAGACAAAAAATTGAAGACAGAAGAAATTTAGAAAATCCTAAAACAGTGATCCGATATTGAGGGATTTATGGCTGCAATAGAACAAGTTCTTAAGTACCTTCATGGCTCTTCTTGTCCAAATACGCCACACTGTTTGTTAATACTGAAGAAAATGGGGACCGGCAATCAATCTCTATGTCCATCTTATCTTTTTCACCTGCTTCATCTGTTAACAACAAATGGCTGTATAAACCTAAAGCACAAACAGGCTTCAAGGAGTAAGAAAAAATAAGCCTTTAAACATGGGGAAATGTCAAACCTGTGTTGGCATTGCTCCCATTCTGTAGGACGTAATCCTTCTCCAGCTCTGACAGAAAATCCACCTCTCCCTCTGCCTTCAACATGTTGTGGTACCCCTCCAAGCCCTGACAAAGCAGAGAGTCTGCTGCAAATCGAGCACTCTCGTTGTGGCTCAGGTCTAGCTTGGATCCGCTGGCTGCATAGTCACAATACGAGGATGAGGGGATCCGAAGGTTTTGAACCCGCCGTCTCACCTTCCCCAAAGGTTTGGACCTTCTGTAAAACAGTACTGACATGCTGTTGCATGCATCCATGGTTGAGGAGCACAAATGAAAGCCTTCTCTCCTGGTTGGAGAAATGCTCCTGATACTAAAGGCTTAGGCTTAGATCAGTATGTTAAGAGAACAAGCACATCCAAGGTAATGTTACAGCTTTGTGGGATCATTCTGTGGTAGAACTACTGATTCAAAAAGACAGGCAAGGAAAGGAAGGTAGGTCCGCCTCTCGTGAGAACAAGGTGATTTCCCCAGCATGATGCGATGTGACAGGTAAGTACAAAGACTACAGTTTATTATAAACAGTGCCCTCCAAAACTATTTGTCATCCTTGAACTTTTCTCGGTTTTTCACTATACAACCTCATACTCTAATGTATTTTATGCGACAGACTCCAAACATGGCTTTCAGCTGAGATGATGCTGTGTAGAACCAGCTTTGGCTCCAGTTACAGCCTTTTGGGGTATGTGCCTAGCAGCCATCTAGAGACTGAAATTTGTGCCCATTCTTCTTAGCACAAGCTCAGTCAGAATGCATAGAGTATCTGTGAACAGTGATGTTCAAATCTTGCCACAGATTCTCAATTGGATTTAGCCCTGAACTTTAACTAGGCCACTCTAAGACATGACTATCTTTTTAGAGCCAGAGCTACAATGGCTACAATGGACATGACTAGTCATGTCCATTGTAGCTCTGGCTCTAAGTTTAGGTTTGTTATCCTGTGGGAACTTGAGTTGCCCATCAACTCTGGCCAGCTTCTCAGTCCATGCTGCAGATCCCCACACCATGCTGCTTCCAACACCATGTTTCACAGTGGGAATAGATTGTTCAGGGGGATGTGCTGGGTTAGTTTTCCAACCACACATGGCATTTTGCATGGCACAGTACTGTCCTTCTTTCATGTTTATTGTGTGTCCTACATAGCTAGTGGAGTGCATCTCTAAAACTTGTCTGGTCAACAGATTTTCTTACGTGAGCTGTGGATCTCTGCAGTTCCTTCAGAGTTACTATGGGCCTTTTGGCTGCTTCTCTAAGTCAGTTTAAGTGGAAGATCATGCCTTGATAGATTTGCAGCAGTGCCAGATGTTTTTTCATGAGATTCTCAAAGCTTGGGAAATTGTTTTATAAACCAAATCATTTTTTAAGCTTCTCCATAGCTTTCTCCCTGACCCATCTGCTGTGTTCCTTGCTCTTCATGATGCTTTGTTCACTAATGTTCTCTAACAAACCTCTGAGGCCTTCACACATCAGCAGCACAGCTTTATAGGTATGTGCTGTTTTTTATTGCAATAAAAATAGTATGCTCAGGTATGTATGTATATGTGTAATTATATGAAAGAAACACACATGCAATAGGAAAACTTGTATGAGTACCTGCGAATGTGATTAATCTAAGTGCATCAGAACATAATTCTGATTTGCAGGTCTCTTCCCAGGCTCTAGACAGCTTGGTGAGCACAGATAATTGATGGGTGGATGGATAAAAATTAATGAGTGACAGGAATGAAGATTGCTGTCATTTCAGCTCCTGTCAAAGAACGCCTGAATGCTTTTTGGGCCAAAAGCAGACACACCTGGACAGGGATTAGGAGCAGAGCAGAAGCACAAGGAAGGCCGTTTCTTATACTGATGATAAATTTAAGTTTGATCCCCAACTGGCATGCCTCTGTTGTGGACTCTCTCTTTAATGCAGTTTGTGTCTGCCTTTTTTAAGTTTGCCCTATCAAAGTAACCCAAAATGACTGACACAGAAACTCTTTGTTTCAAATGGTATTTTGAATCTTTTTCTGATCAGTTGTTTTCCTGGACCAAGGGTTCTTCAGTGGCCTTTTCATAAAGTCCCGGTATGGCAGAGGAATGTCTAAAGTGACACCCTTATTTTAATTAGCTTCTCCCATCTCAACAAAAGAAATGTACATCTTGTTATCTCTGGTTAGACTCTTGACCAAAGGTCACACAGGGAGGCAGACCTGCTGCTTGCTGACTGCCAGAGCTTCCATTTCTAACATTTGAAGACACTGAGGTGACATTTGGTTGCTACAGTTGTGGTATTTTAACTTTCCTGAAATCCTTACCTTGACAAAAACTCAGCTGGCAGCTGTGTGGACAATTATCTTCAACCTGCACCATCTTAAACACTATATAAGCCATAGCATTATGACCAGGTACCTAATGTTGAGAGGGCTGCTACAAATTTTCCTTTTTTAATTTCTATTGTTTTTCCAGAGTTACATTTCTAGAGTTTTCATCAACACTAAACAAACAGGGTATCATCACTTTGTTTGGGAACTAAATCAGATCAGATCAGATCCATGTGATGTAGCAAATTAAATATTTTCCAGAATGCATAGTAGGTCCTCCTGAATGGGTATTGAACCGAGAACATCTGAGGCTCCCACAACAGGACTAAAATCTTTGAGCCATGTGGAATGTACCTGGAGTTTTTCTGGTTTGGTTTTGCTTCGTATTGATGCCATCTATTAAAACTGAGTCAACAGTCCAAGTAATTCTTCAGCAGATTTAGTGGAGCTCCTCGCTGCCCGCGGTTGCTTTGGTGCTGTGGTGACTGTTTTTAAAAAAAATGCTCAGTTGGGTGACGTGTTTTAGGTAAAATGTGTGTAAATCATCATAAAAAGCATTAGAATGACATAAACAGGATACGAATATCACAATAAAATAGAACAATGAAGACTTTATCAAAAACAGCTTTAAATGAGAGAAATATAAAAAAAAAAATCTATGAAATAAAAGATCAAGGTAGCAGCGCTTTTACTGAAGAAAACACAAATATAACTGAATTAATTAGTTGCAGCTACTTATTTGTTTCTGTGAAACTCAGAAATACAAATGCAGCACTTTCACACAAACCAATCTGACACTGCTTCACCAAGCTACAGCTTGATGCATCAACAGTGTTTGTTGCACTGTCTTGTTTTTTGCTGAATAAGGACTACACAAAGAGAAAGATGCAGAAATAAAGGCAGGAAGGAAAAGCACCCATGGTATCAATAGTATTCTGTGTAGTTTGGCTTTTGATCACAAGAGGATCATTGCAAGTCCCAGACTTTCAGAACTGAAATTAAATAAAGCTGCTCACTGCTTCCAAGGACATTGTTAAAGAACCCTCTCATTCATTCTCAGTTAAGTTGCATAGAGTTACCATGACACAAGGAAACCCATAACCTGCCTCAGATGGAAGGTTGGATGGCAAATAAACACAGCAGCTAGTCAGTATCGTCCACAGTCTGAGTCACTGTTTCTGTTTTGCTGCAGTGAGCTTCGGTCCAGAATATGTTTCCTTAAACAGGCAGATGACAGAATTCAGCTTGTGGTCACTGGGAGACAGAGGACAGCGAGTGGGCAGACGGCGAGGAGGCTGAGCTGGCCTCTTTGGCTCGGGTTGCCAGCTTCTGTCTTAGTTCCCTGATTTCCTTCAGCAGCTCCCTCTCACTGCTGTCCAAGTGGGCCCGGCCCCGGTCCAGGGAGACTAACAGGATGCAAACAGAAAGACTAAATTAGTTTTAAATATTTATTACAGCACATAAACTCTTGGAGAGTTAATTAAAATCATGTTTGGATTACACAAGTAACACCTAGAAAAGTGGTGCAGATCATTGATTCACACAACAGCACTGATAAAATGTTTTTGAAAGGGAACCCAAGTGAGGTCTCTCCAGAAAGGGGGAAAAATCTATTTCATTTAATTAATTTGAACATTTTAAATGGACTCACAGTTGGTGGAGGTGCTCCCTGAAGGAGAACTGCTGTTCAGACACACCATATTGGCTCCTTCCAGCCTCTGAGTGGTGCCAGAGCTGCCTCCCACGGCTGTATTTACACCTTTAGCTGCAACAGAAGCAGCAGGTCTGTGAAGAAGTCTTCGAGATGGACACAGTGACTGTCCCTCTCCTTCTGAGACATTGAAAACAGACCAGATTAGAGATGTGTCAGTAGTACAGGTTTCATATATATTATTTATGCTGAAAACGTTTCTAAACTGAAATTTAAAAGCCTAGGTAATTTTTTAACCACTGTGAACTGTGAACAAAAGATTTCACCATGAATCTCTGGCATAAATTCAGGACTAACCTAGCCTAGAGTGGTCAAGTCAAGTCAAGTTTTTTTATATAGCGCTTTTCAGCAAGAAGGCACTCAAAGCGCTGTACATGAGGAAAAAAAATAACAATGATACAGAAAATCAAACACAGAAAAACAAAACAAATGACATTAATAATCCTTGGGGGTTTACTGGTAAGAGCTGGTTCTAATCCAATCTTTCTAATAGAGGTAATTAGCTCATTAAGTCCTCTGTGGTAAGGAATTCATCCTGT
>JAHUTJ010025844.1:0-20845 GCA_036250325.1 Characodon lateralis | reverse complement strand
GCAACTTAGGGTTTCGGCGCTTTTACAGTTTTCTGGCAGTTTATTCCAGATTAGTGGAGCATAAGAACTAAAAGCTGTTTCTCCATGTTTGGTTCTGGTTTTGGGTACGCAGAGTAGAATTGAGCGAGATGACCAGAGAGGTCTGGGTGGTTGATACACTAACATCACGTCTGTAATGTATTTTGGTGCTAAGCCATTCAGTGATTTATAGACTAACAGAAGTATTTTAAACTCTATTCTCTGAGCTACAGGGAGCCAGTGTAGGGACTTTAGAACCGGGGTATGTGCTCCACTTTCTTAGTTCTAGTGAGGACGCGGGCAGCAGCATTCTGGATCAACTGTAGCTGTCTGATCGACATTTTAGGCAGGCCTGTAAAGACACCGTTGCAGTAATCAATTCTACTAAAGTTGAACGCATGAATTAGTTTTTCAAGGTCCTGCTGACACATTAATCCTTTAATCCTGGAGATGTTCTTTAGGTGATAGATGGCCGACCTAGTTACTACCTTTATGTGCCTCTAAAGGTTCAGGTCTGAGTCCATCACTACACCCGGGTTTCGAGCCTGACTGGTGGTTTCTAGCTGTATTAACTGAAGCTGTGTGCTAACTTTTAAACGCTCTTCCTTTGGTCCAAAGATTATTACTTCAGTTTTGTTTTGATTCATCTGAAGAAAATTTAGGCCCATCCATGCATTAATTTCTTCTAAGCATTTTACTGCTTGCAGGGGAACCGAGTAATCCACCATTCAACAATCAGAGTTGCTTATACTAAACAATTATTACTTTGTTCCCGGTAATGAATTATGAAGAGTCATTCATACTAACCTCTTTATATATTTGTTTCAAAGATGCCAGACGTTCGTGATTTCAGCGTTAAAAAGCCGAAATGTTCAACTTTGGTCTCATCTCCTACATGGCTTGTGGTAAACTGCATTAGTTCTCGATGCCACTTCTCTATCGTTCGAGGCCACTTTAAAAGATTACGAACAAAAAGTGTCTCTGTGGAAACAAAATGCTAAGACAATAAGTGTGGTTTAAATCTTGATGCAAATGTTCCTGTTAGCAAGGGAGGAAGCATTAAATTACTAAAACACTGAATTTATTCCATCTAAACTGTCATATTGCTTTTCTCTGACACATTTTATGTTTCTCAACATGCCACTGTTTTCACCTTGCTTTGACAGTTCAGTCATATGACTCAGTCAAAAATGTGAATAAGTGGAAAAGATCTTCAAATCTGGCCGAAAAGCACCTTTAGTGACACGTTTGGGTGAGGCCTTGTGTTCGGACTACGCGTAGTCATGAAAGACTGAGTACCTTCCACACACACAATGTGTGATGTACACTCATGCTGTTAAGCTCTCACTCTCAGGCTCGCTGTAATCTTTCCTTGACATTGCCATGTTTGCTCTGTTTCACATTGCTGCCCTTGTCCACTCTTCTTCCCTAGAACTGAAGTGCATCTCTGTTTATTAGAGATGTACAGCACTAGTACAGCATTCCAGACACAAAGCAAAAATATTTCAAGTCATCTTATGAACTATATTTAAATTTAGACATTTGCATGGGCTTATATTTGAAGCAAAACAAAGCTCATTACATTCAAAAAGTTAAAAGCTATCAACTGGAAATCTAAAATTTCTACAAGGGGTGCACCAATTGCAGTTTTTTGGCTGATCACCATTTACCAAGCTTTGAAAAGCCTGACCTGCCGATTCTAATTTTGGACGATACAGATTTTCTCCATAACTGACACTGTCAGGTCACAACACACCTTCAAAGTTCCAATCTTATGTTGTCAACAGTTGTGAACCGTGCACTTGCCGACATGACATGGTGGGCGGGTCTGTCAGTCAGCCCACGCTCACGACAGAGGAAAAGAGGACAGTGGGTGATGTTCAGACCTTTAGGGAGGTAGATAAAAATCAGTGGTTAAGATCGGTTTCAAATGATAGTATCGACCAATCACCCATAACCCAAAATTAAGGAAATCGGGCATTAATGCCATAAAATGACGTTTAGCAGCTACAAACTTTGTCAGTGTCTACTGTCTGCGATTATTTGTTTACTGGGTTTATTATGAAGTTTAATTTGTCAAGAAATGTGAAGCCTTTAGTAGAAAGAGAAAAAAGTTTTATTATTAGTGTTTTAATGGATTGAAATCATTCTGAAAAATATTTTAATGAACCATCTGGCTGTATGTAAAATCCCCATTCGAAATTAGAAAGAGCCAACACCACAGACAAATTAAAGACATTTTTGGCCACCATATCAACATGTTTGCTTGGTGTAGACTGTAAGGTTGCTGTTTTAGGAAATATTTTGTCCTGTCAGGAGGAGCACAGAGTCAGTGGGTGTTGACTTTTAAATAACATGCCACCAACATGGATTTAAAATGGTAGCATGAAACAGCATATATGGCTAAAAAGCATGTCCCACTATCTCTATTATCAAGCCAGAGGTGCATCATATCATGTTGCTCCTACACGAGGAATGCACAGATTGCTTGGTGGATGACCGGCATATGCCAATTATCCACTTGAGTAGCTGGATCCATGACACAAAAATATGTCTTTTTATCCCCATTTTCTTTTTCAAATACACAAGCCTAGCTGCTAATTTGCACAAGCACTGCCACACGTTAAGCATCAGTTTTATAACTTAGACCGAAATGTCAAGTTCAAATTTTAAAATCTGAATCTAGTGTACAGGAAAGAAATGGACATATATAGAGGAATGACAAAAAACAATGTTGGAAGACATGAATAAAAGAAATAAAAGAAAACATCTGGAAAGTACATGGTACAACAACAACATGACAGAGCACATCTCAAATGTTCTACCCCCTCCACAAAGGAGCAGAATAACACTCATCTCCAAAGGAAGCCAAAAAAATAAAACCTGTTTTGGTTTGCTCTCCATCAGAAGACAGAAGCACCAAATAACAGCAGTGCAGTGCATCAACGCATCATGTAAGATGCCAGCCAGGCATATTTGAAGGTTTGTTGGCTGTGTATGTTAGTCAAGACTCATCAGTGCATGGATTTTGAAGATCTGACAAGAATCAAAGAAAGGCAAAGAGGAAGGGGAAAAACAAATGCAGGAAGAGAGAGAAGCAAAAGTGAAGCAGAGAGAAAAGGGCCGAGGAGCCAAGATAGGAATATTCCAATAAACCACAGTGGATAGAGTGAAGGAAAAGCTTCATTTAAAAGATATTATTTTTAACAATCAAGAAAGACAAACTTCTTCATTTAAACGTTTCTAACATTTAAGATTTGTAAGTGAGGTCTTTCATAAAGGTTGTAAAAAACAACAGAGGTTTAGCTGATTAATGGATTCATTTACTAAATATAGAGCATTTAGACCAAGGGCCCCAGGTTGAAAAAAATGATAATGTCCTATTCCTGGTCAAACCGTGGACAAGGACAATTTTATTTCTACTTTTGTGTGTGCTAACAAGCTGTTAGGTTAGCTATGTCATTTAATGATAACATGTGTTAAGGATTCATTCAAATGTGCATGTTTATGAAAGCTCAGAGCTCTAGGAGTGGTCTGAAAAAAAAGGCCGTGAATAATAGCATTAAATAGAAATATCCAACCCTGAAACCATTTGATGCAAGAAAGTGTGTTAAAGGCTCAAACACAAGTCATATCATAGCCGTTCTGTACGTTGAACAACGAATCAAACAGATATTCAATGTCAACCTGAGAACACAGTTCATTAAAGCAGAGAATGGTAAACTGTAACAGGCTTCTTTCAGGTGATTGGCAGCAACAGGTGAGGGAGGGGTAGTATTGTATTACTCTGTTCTCCACACAGTCTAAGAAAACTAATCACTCTGGTGATTTTTCTTGCATCTCATGAGAATCGCTTTAAACCACAAGAATAGCATGATCTCTTCTCAGCATTTCAGCATTTTCTACCCTGAACTTTAAAGAAACAGTTTCAGATTCATAAAACTTTGATTCTACTAATGAAAACACAAAAAGGGGACATTTTAGTTTCTGTTTTTGGAACTGGACCATCTTAGAATTAGACAAGCATGAAAAACAGTACACGAAGTGGTCAAAAACAAACTTAATTTTTCAACAATGATTAAAGGTTCTGATCATGTGATTTGTAAAACTTTTGCTCTATTTGTGGAAAAATAAAAATTCTTAATTTCCCCCTGAAATACTGATAAAACCTAACCCTGTCTTTGAATTGGATAAACGAAGAGGAAGCAGTGGCTGAGAGGACTGCTGCTTGCGTGCTTCCCAACACTTAACTTGTGCATCCTGACTGCATGTCAGTGACCACAGTGTTCAGGTTATTCCTCAGGGAGCTTTGTGGATTCCATTTGGTAGATTTAGTTCAAGCTGCTTCCAAAAGAGGCTGATGGGCCCAAAAAACAAAACAAATACAGCACAGGGAACTGAAACATGGCTCCAGATCGTTATACATGGGCTATTCAGAGGAAGAACGAGCAGGGACGCTTGAAGCTGAAACTTTTTTATGTATCTTTTCCACATTAATTATGGAGAAATTATTAAAACAATACAGTGGCTTCCAAAAGTATTAACACACTTCTTAATACATTTTATATTTCCTCACAACACAGCCACCAACCTCTAGGTGATTTATTTAGATGCTTGACATGGTATACCACAAAGTGGAGCATAGCAGTGAGGTGGAAGGAAAGTGAAATGTTTTAACAGAAGAGTGCTAAATGTGGCCTTCATTTATATTCAGTTCCTCTAAGTCAGTACTTTGTAGGACCACAGCAATGTCTCTTCCTGCTTTGTCTAGAGACTGATGTTTGCCCGTTTCTTGCAAAAGAGCTCAAGCTCAGTCAGATTGGATGAAGAGCATCTGTAAACATCAATTTCCAAGTCTTGCTGCAGATTCTCAATTGGATTTAGGTCTGGAATTTGACTAGGACATTTTAGCACCTGGATATGAATTATCATGTAGCATTCAATTGCAGCTTTGGTTGTATGTCTGGAAGGTGAACATTCATTCCAGTCTCACTGATTTTCTAAAAGGTTTTCGCTTTGGACTGTCCTGTATTCATCTCCATCCATCTTCCCATCAACTCTGACCAGCTTCCCTTTCCCTGTCAAAGAAAAGGATTCCCACAGCATAACACTGCCACATCTGTGTTTCACAGCAGGGATTGTGTTTTCCGTTTTGATCTAACCTGACCAGAGCACCTTCTTCCACGTGTTTGATGTTTACACCGTGCAGCTTGAAGCAAACAGGAGGTCTTCTGGCATTCTTCTTGCCAGATGATCACCAAATGTTCTCCAACAAACCTCTATGGTTCCAAAGTAAAGCTGAATTTTATTGGGATTAAATTACACACATTTAAAGTGTTTTTTTTTTTTTTTTCTTTTATAAAAAAAAATTATGACTTCTAAAGAAAACCACCTGCTCTGGATTTTCTTTAGGGGCATAAGAGTTAAGGTGACCATATATATATGCTGTATTTTCAGATGTTGGAAACAACACATCACTTTGATTCCATTCCAAAATAATGCACCATTTTGTGTTGGTCTCTCACCTAAAACCTTTATAAAAGAAACATTGAATCTTTCCATTATCATGGGACGTGTGAAAAAGGTGATTGATTTGAGCACATTTGTAAGGTGCTGTAAATAAAAAGAACGAGAATGATTTCTGAACACAAAGCAGAAGAATGGTGATTTGTTTTTTCAGGAAAATTAACCAAAAAACAGCAGGTTCTTGGTTTTTATTTGTGTCTTGCATGCATTGAAACAACCAACTTTACCGGTACTATTTAACAGCAATGTTCCCATGGTCAACAAGTTGTTTGCTCAGGACATGGTAAGAAAAAAAAACAACAAAACATTTTTCTACACTGCACCTTGATCCTAAAATAATCTGTAGAAGTCATTAAAAGATTTAATCCCCTGAACGAATTTAAAACCTAACTAAAAAACGGACTCACTGAGGAGTGTAATTACTGCTCTTAAACTCCTGAAATAATTTTATGAAGTCTTAATTTCATACCCTGTTCTTGTACATTTTTATTTGGTTTTATACCCGAGAGATTTTTATGCTGTTGTACTTGTGTTTTATTATGTATCTTTTACTTATTCTGTTTTTTGTGCCTATAGGTCAGGTCTCCTTTGGAAAAGAGTTAAATAAAAATAACAATCACAGTTTGTGTAGAGGCTTAAAATGAACAAAATAAACTACCTTCAGTGGTTTATAACTTTTCTTTTGTAGTTCAAACATAATTAAAGAGACTAAATCCACATCCCTGTTCATACTGACCATAATCGGGTCTCCTCGAACAGCGTGCAGCCTGTTGGTGCTTTGAAGTAGTGTGTTTGGACTGTTAGAGGAATTAAGTGTGACAGCAAAATAAAACATTCATCTGCGTAAATGTGGCATAACATAAACGCCAACAGCAGGGGGGCTCTGGAGAGAATAGTGAGCACACACACGCCAACACGTGTCCCGCTATGCCTTACACACCACTAAGAGTCGAATCAGACCCAGAAAAATGACTTGATGAATAGAATTTCAAAGCATATTTTCACGCATAGAGTGTAGAATGGATGAAAGGAGAGAGTGTGAACCAGGTAGGCAGTTTTAAAATGAGACAGTACGGAGGGTCTCAGGAGAGATTTTCTACAACCCGTGCAGGAGAAGCGGGAAGTAACCCAGCTTCACGCAGTCTACAAAGGCATCACTCGGCTTTAAAAGCATATAACATGAAGGATCAGGGAGTTTTAAAGTGAAAATAAAGAGTAGAGAATGTGAGAAGAGGGGGCTTTTACTCACCGATGTACTCAAAGACGAAGACGACGAAGAACGGCGTGACCAGGTCATTGATGCCTTGCACGTAGCCGCTGGCTGGATGCCGAATGGCCCAGATAAACAAAATCCGCTCAAATATCTTTAACAGACAGACACAATCGCTCAGTCAAAACAATAGCTTATAGAAGGAAGGCAATTAGATCACACATTCTCTCTAATAAAGAAAAGAAACAAGTGGATTTTAATTGCAGTGAACCCAACAAGCAATTAGAATGCAGTGTTTCCCCTAAAATTGAAAAGAAACATGGGGTAAAAAATATGGAGGCTGTGAAATGTGTCTTTGCCCAAATGGCCAGAGAACCCTTTAATTAATGTGGAACGAGTAATTACAGAACAAGCAGACTGGGAAAAAACATTGAACACATTTCAGAGCTCCTGCTGTGCCATGTGACTGGGTTCCAATATGTCAAACAGGCACCATGTTTGCTTAGTTTTTGCTTTACTTCACTTTAAAAAAAACGAAAAAAAAAAACACTGCAGTGTTAATTAGTACAAATATGACTGGAAGTGTTTTAGTAAAGGAGTTAGGTGAGGAAAAGGCAAAAAACATTTCAAGCACAATGATCTGGTTAAAGGGAATAAAACTGGTGGTGTGTTAGTGAAGGGCAGTAGTTTTTGACATGGTTACAAATATTCCCCCTTATGCTACATGTCTGGCAGATTGTGTTTGTGTTCACAGTTAATTTTATCCAAAACGTAGAAAGAAATGTAATATTTTTGCTTTTTACAGTTGTTAATAGAAATGCGAATCTGTTTAATCTGGAATCAGTTTAATTACTTAAAAACATTTCTGATTGGTAATCAGCCACAAAGTCTGATCGGTGCATCTCTAGTTAGTGAAGCATTAAGTCCCGATGAAGAAAACAACAGGCAGGATGCCCCAAGAGTCAGGGCATCCTGTCAATAATAGGGATGAATATCTAAACAGTACTTTATTCGGCTTTAACACCGCCAGGCACCACCTGACAGTTGTAGTTTCTCAGCTGAACCTTTGGATCACAAACAAAAGAAGAAAGGCCCATTTTGAACCTTATTTCCATGCTACTGTACTCCTCCCTCTCATTGATTCGGATCCTCTTTCTCCCTCTCTTTCCCCTCCTTTCCAACACTTTGATTTTTCTGCAAGGCGAACACTTCCATTTTTGTCATGCGGGACTGTTTAATGCTGTCAGCCAGAGTGAAATGAAGATGCTCAGGTTTGATGCTCAGCTTCTTTTTCTGGTGTCCAAATGTCTTTCCACCCCTTCATCAAAAAGAACTCCCACTTCTTGATGTAACCCAACCCAACAAGTCCTTTCATGGTTTTTGGGGAATATGCCATATGTGTATAACATTCATATTACTCATTTTATTTTTGACTGAATATAACAGTGACCTCAGATGGTAGCAGATCTCTCTCTCCTGCTCTTTTCTTATCAAAGCCGCATCCATCAAACAGGGAGAGGTGCTGGCGATACAAGGCTGAGTGGGTAATGGGACTTTCTTTTCATACAGCCTCCAAAACTGACATGCATATTTCACATTGGCAGCTACACACAGAGCCATGTTTGAGTGAACCAGCACCCTTTGTCGCTGTGCCTGGAAAGAGCCGTCTTATTGTGTTTGTGTGCTTAAAAAAAAAAAAAAAAAAGAAAGAGACATCAAAGTTCTGCTAATCTCACATTAACCTCAGATTCTTCCAACACAGCATCTGCGGGACAGGAAATCGGCTTTCCCTGTGCCTTCGGTGTCAAACGGTTATGGCTTCATCCCATTAGCTCGAGACCCCAAGGACCAAGATAAGGCTAATCTCAAAAGGTGGAAAGGAAATTGTTTCTCCCCCCCAAAAAAATGGAGTCAAGGATGAAGGCTCTTCATCAATGTCTTTTACACAAACAAAAGTGAGAAAAAAAAATTCTCCAGTGGTTACCAATGCTAATAAGTTCATTAGAAAAATGCATCTTCTTTTTAATACTTTTATTTTACATTTTGCAATAACTTTAAAGGTTCTTTCTTTTAATAATAAATGTATTTAATATTCTCTATTTACCTATTTATTTATTTATTTATCACACGTTTGTTTTGCACACGAAAAAAGCAGAGCATCTATGTGGTGAAGCCAAAAAACACATTTACAGTAGCAGCTCACAGTGCAGAAGAGATGTCAGGGATTCATCCTTATCTGATCCCATTTCCCTCCTTACCTCTGATTACAGCGAAGCGTTTTTAACCTGTACAACACAGAGGCAGTGGGAGGTGTTGCTGCCTGAGGCTAAGCGTGAACTAAAGAGCCTGAGCATTGAAACGAGCCTGTTGAATGCTTGAGTTTCTCCTCGATTTTACACACAAGTATTTTTTGTACGAGTGTGTTTGTGTTTAACAGACTCGCTCACATCTGTGTAGAGGTGTACATAGAGAGCAGCCTGAAGTGCTGGCCTCCTCATTAGCCTTCACCTCATTATGGTGACTTCTCTTTGTGTTTACTGTTCTCGGGCTCATATCTACGGAAAGGCCTTTGGAGAAACTATGAATTAATAAGCTCTGGAAATAAATGAAATACAGTTGGTTTCTGTAGGAAGTTGAATTTCAATGCTTTACCATTAGAGCTGCTGATCCATATTCATAAAAATAAAACGGTCATGTTCAGTGTTTTAAAGATCGTGGAAATAATACTGACCTACAAATATGCACAGATTTTTGTTTGCACCTCTGGTAAGGATGTGTAAAAGGAGCTAAAAAAAACTATTAATCCATTGCTGCAGCAGCATAATCTCACACATATTGTTTTTAAAAGGGAAAAAAATCCCAAATTAAGAAAAAAAGGTTTCTAGAAGCACGATTACTGTATCCCTAAGATGCTTTTAAAGGGCAAATATAATATTCATCGTTTTTTAAAGGAATCATGTCATTTTAACGGCCTTTGTAGCCACGCCGCTTCTTAAATAACAGGAAGTGAGAGCCATACTTGGATTATGACATGGATCCAGCATCTTATGAACTATTGTTATTGACTGTTTACTTGATTTAATAAACAAGAATAGTGGATAACATTGGATGTGAAGTCGCTAATATTAGCGAGACATGATGAAGGACCCATATGTGTGATAAAAGTGGGTGAGTTTTATGAAATTATGAATGGCATTCTTCTCCTACCCATCTAAAACTAGGTAAGCCTGACGCAGAGTCTTGGCTTCTAAGAAAAGGACAACACAAGGCGTAGAGACACAACATACAGGGGTTGGACAATGAAACTGAAACACCTGTCATTTTAGCGTAGGAGGTTTCATGGCCAGATCTAAATATTATTAAACCACTTCGGGGTGTTTTGGAGGAGCGAGTCAGGAAACGTTTTCCTCCACCAGTATCACGTAGTGACCTGGCCACTATCCTGCAAGAAGAATGGCTTAAAATCCCTCTGACCACTTGGGACCCCTTGGGACCAATTCGTCCCAAGACGAATTGACGCTGTATTGGCCGCAAAAGGAGGCCCTACACCATACTAATAAATTATTGTGGTCTAAAACCAGATGTTTCAGTTTCATTGTCCAACCCCTGTATGTACCTCACAGGTTATGGGACAGCCTCGACAGAAGCCTTGAGTGGGAGATCGACAGCCAGACCATCGCAGTCGGTTGTCCATGTGCGCAGTGATGAAGCGTAAGGGTTCTCAGGTTAAGCGAATGTGATGTTCAACTTGGTTTATATGACGATAAAACCCCTCTAACAGCAACGTTAATCGACTTCATAAACAATCGTTCTATCTTAAATCTTTAATTTTTCATGCAGAAAACAACTGGAATCTTTAGAGGTGTTAGTGTGGGTGCTTGTTCTACATTGTGGTAAAATTTGAGAGAGGCTGCCATCACCTCGTCTAACAAGGAAGGTGGGTGGGGGTATAAAGTATAAGTGTCAGGGTTACCAGTAATTGCTATACTTGTGATTTTGTTAGATTTGATCTCCTTCACATTGATTACAACATAATTAAAAGGTTCGATTCATCAACATTTTTCAGATTTTCAAGATTGTGCTGCTACACAAATGAATAATTTATTTCAAGGCTTTTTACACATCTGTACCCGGCATTCTGACTAAAGTGGCCAATTCTGACACGACCACATGACTGACTGATCCAACTGCTGCAACAGTGACACAACCCAGGAGTAAAAGGACATTTTCATTTTAGAAGCACAAAGCACAACAAAAAGATTTGAGTGGTTTCCATGCAGAGTGAAAAAGTTCAGGGTTATCTGATTCCATGCATGCCTGAAGGATTTCTATGTTTATGCTTTTAATTTGTGCCTTTTCACATCATGCAGTGTTTCACAATGAGGGTTTTCCCATTATTATGTCGCTTTTTTGATCTCCAAATAGGAATTTTCTCTTACTGGGCTTAAAAAAAAAAAAACTAATCCAATTCATGGGATTTTAAGTAAACCTGAAGTCCTCCATTGACAGCCTTAGCGAGTCTGCCTAGCAGCAAAAGGGAAAACCCTCCTAATGTGAGGTGATGTGTGTGCTCCTGCAGGGGTCTCACCTCTTGGACAGAAGCTTGTTGAAAAAGAGGAATAAGAGGATTAGTTCTCGGTATGTCAATGTGAATCTGCGGGGAGAGAAAGAAAGAGAGCGAGAGAGAGAGAGAGAGAGAGAAAGACAGGAAGCAATGGGCAGGTTAGCACAGATCTGGCCATTACAGACAGTGACAGAAACAGAGCAAGAGCAACAGTTAGTGGATTGGTTCTTGATTGGAGTCAGACTGGGGTTTCAGTGCTCTGAAATGGAAAGCAGCTGTGGTCTTGGGTATGCAGATGGCTGCCTTTGCATAATGGGATGTCTCTGTGATGCTGTGATTCTGTGCATCTGTGTTTGTGAGACCACGATTCCACCATTTCAGACCGTCTACCCCGGCAGACGAACAATACAACAGGCGGACAGATTCGTCAGAAGGGTGCCAGACGGATGCAGGGCGGCAGCTTGAGACGGGCCGGCTGAAACAGTCCGGAAGCAGGTGCGCGCTTGTTACTCAGGACTGGGGATTGAGCTGTAGCCACAGTCCTGGACACCTTACCTCCGTCACCTTTGGCTGCAGCACCAAATGTTCAAGGCTCATCCTAGGAATGTCTATGTGGATCTGACAGCAACATGGAAAGGAAATGTATTAGAGACTCGAACCAACATATAGACAGACCCAGTGTTTACAAAGGAGGCATAACAGAAACCCTTTTTACATTTGATGACGTTAACATCACAAAACAATATACGTTATTCAAATTTTATGATAGACCAGTGGTTTCCAACCTTTTTCTTCTAGTCTATCAGAACGTTTTCACAGTTTTTTTTTTTTACTGTGTAAAAATATTCAACTTGCTATCAATAATTTAAAAAAATGCTTTTCTGCAAATTGGGTCATTCATTTATTTATTTTATTTATACTGGACCCCCCTGCAGTGGCTCTGGTATCTCAGGTTAGTGTCTGTACAGCAATTCTCAAGTATTGCCAAGGATTCTCAATAAAATTGAGATCTTGACTTTGACTAGACCATTCTAACACATGAATATGCTGATCTCTGTTTAGCTTCATCCATGTTACCATGAAGTCTGGCCGGTGTGTCTGTCCCAGCTAAAAAATAAAAAACATCCCCACAGCATGATGCTAACCACCACCATGTTTCACTGTGGGTATGATGCATTCCGAGTGATGTGCACTGTTCATTTTTTATCACACATAATATTTTGAATATACAACAATAAGTTTAATTTTGGATTTTAACTGACCAGACCACCTTCCACATGTTAGCTGTGTCCACTTAATGGGTTTTTGCAAACACCCTAAAGAATGAGCTGGACAGTGTCCCCAGAAAGAGGGGTGTGTCCAGGAGGGGTGCTGGTCTATAGCATAAAATCCGACTAAAAACATTGATATTGGTTGTGGTTGTAATGTGAAAAAATGTGTCAAAGGTTCAGGGGGTGTGAATACTTTGGCAAGGCACTTTGAACTGCAAAGTGTTGGGAACAATTAGTCTGTGACGGATTAGCTCAAGCATTCCAAGACATAACAAAAAAAGAAAATAGAGAGATAATTGTGAGAAAACTTTAAAAAAAGAACACTGCCATGTTTCTAAAGCATGCAATTTTAATAATAATAAAAAGAAATAAATCATGTTATCTACAGCAGGCGGTCCAGGAGGATTATTACTGTGCTTACTCATAGCCCCAATTATCTCAGAATTATGTTACCTTGCTGGCATTTAAAGCAACAAAATGAGCTTCTGAAGGGTCACAGACAGTGCATGTATCATGTTGTGTCAAAATCATTACATTCAAAAATCATACACCAGCCAACTTCTGAAATATTGCTCAAGTATTGCATACAATGTGTTGCTTAACTCTGCAGTGCTTTTAATGGTGATTTTAGTGAGAAATAACATGCCTATCCCTGACACGTCATGAAACAGCTGGGTGTTATATCTTCAGCTTCCAAGGACCCGAAATAAAAGGCTGGACTAGATAATATATATATCTCTTTTTAATATGCTAAAATTCTAAACATAATAAAGCGAAAAACAGCTTTGACATAATGTCAACTTTAGTTTAAAATTTGACCAGGTTACCTGAGCCTGAATCTTCAAAGACCATCACTTTCCAGGTTAAGTTGGCAGAACTAGTCAGTCAAAGGCCTAATCTGCGGTCAGCTCAATGTAGGAAAAAGAGCAAGAGGTAGTATCCTTTCACATTTTAGCTTCTTGTCAGGTACTAATTAAATAAATAAATGAATTAAATAAATTTAATAAATCATGCTCGACATAAAAAAATAAATAAAAAATTCACATATAATTAGATTAAGCTATAATCTGCTACAGCACATCAAATTTAGGCGATACTCTGTCCCTGTTTAAAAGTCAGTCAGTCATCTTCTATACCGCTTCTTCCATAGTGGGTCGCGAAGAAGCTGGTGCCCATCTCCAGCAGGGTACACATCCTGGACAGGTTGCCAGTCCATCGCAGGGCAACACATAAACAACCACGCACACCATCATTCACACACCTAAGGGCAATTTAGAGAGACCAATTAACCTAACAGGCATGTCTTTGGACTGTGGGAGGAAGCCGGAGTACCCGGTGAGAACCCACGCATGCACGGGGAGAACATGCAAACTCCATGCAGAAAGACCCCCGGCTGAGAGTCGAACCCAGGACCTTATTTCTGCAAGGCAACAGTGCTTCCACGTGCAGCCACTGTGCAGGCCCCTTTTTTTTAAGTACTGAATAAATAAAGTATATGTTGAATACATGGTAAAACTAAATTGTGGTTCTAGTCTGGAAGATTTTAGAAAGTAGGAGATCAAACAGACCTCTGGGCACCCGAGCAGCAGGAGAACTTGCCTAAAATCAGTGACAATGAGTGTGGTAGGCAAGGTCTCTCCACTAGCATGCATCCAGTCTCCATGGTAACAAACACCTGTAATAACCATTGGATGGCAGTAGTCCCCTTCCACCCTTCCAGGAAAGCTGACAAAAGGCTTATCCACTTCTTTACCATATTGAAAGAATCTTGGCTGATAGATCAGTGAAAATTTCCCTGTTGGATTCAGAGATGATAGCATGGAAGTGTACATGCTGTACAAGTACTTGCTATTCAGTGATCGAGTCCAAATCGTGCCCAGAAAATGAGTCTAAAATAAACATAAGAGGAAGTGTCTTGTTTTGAAGATCCAAAAGTGTATTTGCAACAAAACTAGCTTGACAGCAAGACAATAAGATCTTGGAGGCATGTTACTTTTATCTTGTTTGGAAATGACCAATCAAATAAAAACTCATTTTATTTAGTGTTCAGTTTGGTCATTATTATTAGACTACAACAAACAAACAGATTGTTATGAATCATTTATAGCCCATGCTTGTGAACACCCCTGGCTGATAAAAAAAAATAAATAAATAAAAAATCACAACCTTTGAAAATATGTACATCTGTGTCAAAGCTGTGACTAACTCACTGTAAATGTTTGCTCATAAAAACAGATCAACTTGAAAGCTCATACTAACTCCTCTTAATGGAATGCACTGTTGAGAAACATTATGTGCGTTATGACTAAAACAACCACACTACTGTATCCCTGATTATATTAGATAAAGATTGTTCTGTCCCAAACCTCAGACTCAAGTCTTTAAGGCATGAGTCTAAGTCAAGTCTTAAGTTTTCATTTGTTGCAATTTAAGTGAGACGCAAAGTCTGAAGCCATTTTCACCATACACTAAACTGGGATTAAGTGGCATTTTGCTGTCTCCGTGTCTTCTTTAAAAAGGACTGATGTAGCGGGGCAGTGGGTGGGCGTGTTGGGGAGGTGGGTGGTGGTGTTCAACTCAGTAGGCCTCTGTAACACCTCTGACTTGCAAAATGAGGTGGTCAAAGTTTCGCACCAGATGGCTTGTACAAAGGAGAGCCGTGTTGTGGGTCAAAGGGCTGATGGAGTGATAAGCCAGCTGCAGAATTTAAAAACATAAACAAGACTCAGCAAACCTGTCTGATGAAAGGAGCAAAAAGATAAAATACATAAATAAATTTTCAAGCATTTGCTCGGCCAACAAAAGGATGGCTACTATAAGTTCAGGTGCCCCAATTGCTTTAAGAAGAACGGTGTGGGCACTCATTTCATGCCTAGTGCCATTTTCAATGCTGCTCCATGACTCCTGTCGTCCTGCACTGCCGGCCTTATGTCTGAAAGCTCACTGTTCTGCCGGACATCGCTGTCTCCACTTTATGAATAACCAGAGGCAGCCCCGAGGCAGCTCGTCTTTAGGGTTTATGACAAAAAATCTTTGGTGAAAGAGGCTCCATCTTTACCAAGCAGCTGCTCGTTCATGACAAGCCATCTTATATCTTCCGTACATCAAAGGTTATCCGTGTGTTCATCGAATGCAAACAGAAAAAAACATGATGCAACAAGTAACATTTTTCCAGAAAGAACAAGGACTGCTGTGAACTTGCACACCAACATTCTCAAAGTTTTTCAAAAACAAAATCTTGTGTCGAAGACAATTCTATTGTACAGACAGAACTTTAAAAGGTCCTCCATTGGAAGCAAGAACTTCCACAGTGGTTACAGACATGCTTATGTATACAAGCACAAGCTGCTTGGGAACGTTTCCAGGGATAGTATACAGGTATACATATAGAAAAGATATGGACAGACATCGCAGGGAGAGATGGATATTTAGAAGATGATGAACCAACCACGAAAGATAGATCCATTCAAAGAAACATCCAGGCGCTTTGAGAAAATCCATCCTTGAAAAACAGAAACAAAATCCAAACTTATCATGCACCCAGAATTAAAATATATATTTGCAAACATAATAAGGTACAAACCAAAACTGGTATAATCTGGCTACAAGACGTGATTCAAACAATTATAAAAACAAAGTGTGCCAGCTTTGTGGCAACTGTGACGAGGAGATCTATGGGAAATTGGGCCAAATATGAAAAATGTGTGTAGCTTTGTGACTGACAGCCCACTTTGAAGTTTCTTATCAGCTTCAAATGAACAGGAAGTAACCAAATGTTAAAAAGAAAGAGCGTGCAGTGGGTAAAAGACTGACAGATAAAAAGAGAGAGTGGGGAAAAAGAGATTTTTCAAAGGCACAGAAAAGTGTTCATTTAAGCAGCTCTTTGAAGCTGGTTGTCCCTGCTCTGAACAGAACTCGACCACGCTCCCCTCATATTGACACAGACCGAAAAACAAACAGTCCAGAGAGAAGATGAGGAACAAAAACAGAACACAATAAAAAGCGAACCTCTGACTGGTTCCTATCATTGTGACTGTGGACAAAAGTCTGTCAAAAAACATGCACAGTGTTGCTCGAATTGGGCTTTCGAAAAACCTTACTGATAAATAACAAGCCCTGTCTCTGATTAGATGTTCTTTTGAAACTGTACAGATACCATCAGGGCAGGCCTTGTCTTCTTCAGCAGCTGATGTTAACACAGTGAGCTGCTCGCAGTCACCAGAATAAACCTGATGTAACATCTGGATGGTTCTTATTTTGGACATGGATCAGATTTACAACCACTTAGGTATATTTTGTAATAATTTCTAGATTCATTTTTACCAACCTGCAAATATGCCCCGATCTGTCTCCTTACCATCTGTATGCAATCACAAGTTTTTTTGTCAGTGGCGCATTCAGAGGATTCAGTCCATATTGACATCATGGCATCATGTGGTCTCCGCACATCCGTGATGCAAATCTTACATTCCACCACATCCCAAAGGTGATCCAGATCTGGTGACTGTCGAGGTTATTGAAGTATATTCAAGAAACCAGTTTGAGATGATCTGCGCTATATGACATGGGGCATTATCTTCCAGGAAGTAGACATCAGGAGATAGGTCCACTGTCAGGAACAGTACTCAGGCAGGCTTTGCTGTTTAAATGATACTCAAGTGGTACTAAAATGTGCCGAGAAAAAAGGTTTAGATGACAGCTGATGATTGGCTGATTCACTCTTTGTTTTAACAAGCAGCTGAACAGGTTAACCTAATAAAGTGACCTGTGAGTGTATATCACACACTTTATGCTTCTCTTAAAGAAATCGCTCGTCATGAGATTTATAAGCTACAGGTTCTGAAAAAAAGTGTCCTTTCATGTGAATGCATGAATAGAACATTAGCCATAACTTTATGACCACTGACAGGTAAAGTAAGTAAAATGGCTATTGGAACATAATGTTCTGATGAGAAGATCTGCATCAGAACACAAACAAAAGCAATAATCTTACCCCACCCCATAATTAACCAAAGAACCCAAAGGATCATATATCCCCTCATCCACATCCCGACTAAAAGGGAAAACATTTGGCAGCACAAAGCTGAGTCATTCAGTATTAGACAACTGTGTCCAATGTTGTGGCTGCCAGTGTATGTGTGGGCGTGCATTTGGGCATATACCTGTCTATATGTGTCTTGATGGTGCTCATCATTGCGTGAGTCGTAGTATTGCTGGATGAAGCCAAAATATTCTTGTCTCTTCCTCTGTAGAATGCTTTCTCGCCGCTCTGCGTTGGCTGGCAGATAACCCTGAAAGGCAAAGTCACATAGAGGATTAAAAATGGGGGGCAAAATGTCAACACAAGGGAACAAAACAGAAAAAAGAAGTACTTGTGACTTGAATTTTTTTAATTGAACTATTTTTGACATGCTCTGCATTTGTACACGTTTATGTTTTCAAATGAAGCGGGCACCACTTATTGTAAGTTTTGGATCCTAATCGAAGCAGCAGGAGGCTTGTTATAAACCAAAGTTGTGGCTGGAAAAAGCAAAATACTTTGATAGTTTCTACTGCCAGTTGCCTGGCAACTCATCTTTGGAGAGAAACAGATGAGTTTCCAGTTTATATGCTAAGCTAATCAACTCTGAGCTACAGCTTTTTTTAAATAAAGATAACGGAGGCAATGATGCTGTCAATTCACTCCGTATGCACAAGTCCTTTAACTGAAGTCAAATACAACAAGTTTTCACATTGATGTGGGGGGGGGGGGTACGCTTATTAGGGTCAGAGATCAAGATTTCTGCAAATTGCTGGACGTTAAATTTAAAACTTGGACACTTTCATGACCATAATGATTTAAATTTCATATCTACACAAATCTCAACTGACTGACAGCTGATGTACAGATGTTGTGGCTTCTAATACTTTTAATTATTGAAGAAATATTCCTTGGATTCACCCGCACCCAAATCATTATGCCTGTAACAGCTATCAACACGTTGTGGTCAACTGTCAAAACAGTTTTCTAGCCTTTAGCCCTGTTAAATATACCCATAACGAATGAGGTGGTGGTGGATGATGTAACAAAAATGTTTTGATTGCATAAACAAACTTCAATAAGCCAGTTTCTGGAGTGTGATGAATTTCTGGGCCGTGTGGTTTTGTCACAGTGTAATAAATCCAAATTCCTCAGCCAGAGCAGATGAATACCTGAAGTCTACTTCTCAAACAGTGGAAAAAGCCATGAAGAAACGCACATACAAATTGAATATGTCACTAAACTACTACTTTAAATACACTAAAATAATGCTTCCACATGAGAATCCTTACTTTTTAGACTGCTCCTTTAGTAGATTTGCAGTGTTTTCTGCTAATTTTCAATTATTTGCACGAGTAGTAACTTCTGACCCTTTTTATTTTGAAACTTTTAAAGTTGTGCTTTAAGTTTGTTAAAAAAAAAGTTCTGCAAACCAAACTCCGACACCTGGGGTTAGGTAGCAAACTTTCAGCCGAAAGCTTGTTGCTTTGCAGGCCTACCTAGCTGTCAGTGTACGTGGGAATGGGTCTGATGGGAGCATCTTATAAGCATGCATGTGTGAAAAAGTGTGGAGCTATGGAAAGTCCAGCTAATGCAACGAGGAGAAAGTCAAGCCCAACCTGAGGGACAAACCTGACATCTTCAGAAATTATTGACCGTGGGGTTGAAAAATAATCATGGAGTTGAAATTTTGTGATAAAACATAAATTGAGCTCCTGTAAAAACTTTCACAGTGATAACAAAAACTAATTGTTCTGGCTGTGGAGCTTACAGGAGATGGGTTTCAAAATATGAAGAATTGCACTAAATTTGCCATTTCTTTAGAACTTGATTCTAAGAGCAAACTAAACTATAAGGTTAGTTCAGGTTACTTTTATTAAAGAAAGCTAGTCGTGTCTAAATTTTGGCCTAAGATCTTGGAAAAGGATCTGGTTTTCCTTTGTAGAGTTTCAATTAATTTAATTCAGTTCAATAAAAGTTTATTTGTCCCCAAGGACAGATTATTGGATGAATGGATTGACAGACGGATGAACACCAGTTTTACAGAAAGGTTCCTACAAATAATTTTCCATTCTCTAGAATGGTAACCTCACCCAGGCCTATAACCTATTTAAAGGAGGAACCTTGCATCAATTTCTTATGTAGTTGTTTTGATTTATTTCAGCTTTCAGGACCACTGCAGCACAATCTGGCCAAAAGAGTACATTTGGGCCAGTGCAGACTTCTGAAAACAAGCAGCTAGAGGAACATTTAGTTTACTCTTGTTATTTAGCTTGTTGTTGCAGTCTTTACCCTGAAAACACTCAAATCCTTCAGTTTGTTATAATGCTCCTCCCTTTTCAATAAAAGATTACACATTTAGCTGCTGTTCAGATGTCCCCACAAACTTCTAAACAGGTTTCCTTCCAGGTTGCCTTGTATTTAGTCTCCCTGTTATCTCTGCTAAAGAAAAGCATGCCCACTGCATGACACTGCCACCGCCATGCTTAACAGTGGGGGTGGTATGTTCAAGGTGATGTGTAGTGTTAGTTTTCCACCACAAGAGGTTCCACATGTTAGCTGTGCCCCTTACATCACAAAACAGTCCTTGTGACTTTCTTTTTGCCACACGTATAGCGGACATATTTGTGGAGCACAATGGTTTCCCTGTCAACAGATTTCAAGCCAATTTGCTGCATTGAATTTTATTTAGGGGTGTCAGAGTAAAAGGCTGAAAGCGTCCCCACTAACACGAACGTATATTACCGGAATAGGCCGGAAAAGGCTGATGTTCACTATGTTTTTTGGTATCTTGATGTAATTTATCTGTTTTCTGGAAGCAAGTTTCCATTCTTCTGGCCATGAGAGACAAAAACACTATCGGTTTTAGGCAGGTAACTACAGAAAAGCATATAATAGCAGTTAAAGTTATATGGTATTTTTTGTTATTTCCCTCAGACTCAGGCTCAGAGGATTGTTTGTCTCACACAACAGTTTTGCTTGCAGACACACAAGACTGATATGCCAACACGTTAAAACCCTGGAAATGGTTAAAAGCAAACTTAGCTGTTAGAAAAAATAAGTAAATAAATAAATGTATGCATGTACGTATGCACACACATATATACATACATACATATATATATACATACATATATACATACATATATATATATATATATATATATACACACATATATATATATATATATGTGTGTATATATATATATATATATATATATATATCTAAATATATA
>JAHUTJ010025843.1:0-20467 GCA_036250325.1 Characodon lateralis | reverse complement strand
AGGAGAACACCATTGTTGAAAACAAATCATAAAAAAGCCAGACTGGAATTTGCCAAACTACATGTTGACAAGCCACAAAGCTTCTGGGAGAATGTCCTATGGACAGATGAGACAAACAAATTGAAATTTTTGGCAAGGCACATCAGCTCTATGTTCGCAGACGGAAAAATTAAGCATATGAAGAAAAGAAAACTGCCCCTACTGTGAAACATGGAGGAGGCTCTGTTATGTTCTGGGGCTGCTTTGTTGCATCTGGCACAGGGTGTCTTGAATCTAATATAATGATATCTCAAGACTATTAAGGGATTCTTGAGAGAAATGTGCTGCCCATTGTCAGAAAGCTTGGTCTCAGTTGCAGGTCATGGGTCTTGCAACAGGATAATGACACAAAACACACAGCTAAAAACACCCAAGAATGGCGAGGAAAACATTGGACTATTTTGAAGTGGCCTTCTATGAGCCCTGACCTAAATCCTATTGAGCATCTTTGGAAGGAGCTGAAATATGCTGTCTGGAAAAGGCACCCTTCAAATCTGAGACAACTGGAGCAGTTTGCTCATGAGGAGTGGGCCAAAATACCTGCTGAGAGGTGCAGAAGTCTCATTGACAGTTATAGAAATCGATTGATTGCCTCAAAAGGTTGTGCAACAAAATATTAAGTTAAGGGTACCACCATTTTTGTCCAGGCCTGTTTCATGAGTTTATTTTTTTAAATAATTCTGTTAAAGCATATTTGAAAAGCATGCCAGACTTTCATTTGTTCATTTTCATAGAATTTTTATTCATTATTACCTTTGTCACATTCAAGTTATTTCTGTGACCATTGTGTTTTTTTTTTTCATTAACTGAGGTGTACCAACAATTTTGTCCACATGTGTCTATAAGGTTACTCCACAAGAATATTCAATAGCGGGCATGAGGAGTCACAAACCTGTCCCCCAGCACCCTGGACAGACATGGAGAGGATCGGAGCCACAGACATCTGAAGGCCCCCCAGAGCACGGGGAACCCCAGGAGGACCACCACTGGGAGTACCACAGCCCTCACCGCAGAGAAAAGCAGAGGTGAGCCCCAGGAGAGGCACCCACAGTGCAGAAGTCCCAGGAAGCTGCAGCGAAGAGCTCTGCCAGCAGCCGGCTATGCTGGAGCAGATCCATCCATTGACCCAGAGACCCAAGATTCAAGGGCACACCACCCCCCGGGGGTCCGACAGAGCCAAGGGGGCCCAGGCCCCACCAAGCAGCCACCAGGAGTGAGCCATTACACATATCAGCAACCAGCCCCGGACACCAAGAATCACTGATGCACCGGTGGGCAGAGACACCAGTAGATCCAGGATCAGTCCAAGACCCAACAAGACACAAAAACAGGCACGCACAGTCACATTCATACTTTCCCACCCTCATGCATAAACATTAAAACACTCAAACCCACACAATCAAAGTTAAGACACACAACAATGGACGCAGTACACTCACTCGCACTCCCCATACAAACTCTATATTCCCAGGTCCAAAGAACCATAACCCAGAGGGACAACCAGCCCCCAGACCTAGAAGGTGGACCCCTTAGTGCTTTCTGAGTCCTTCCATTCCCGTGGTGGAGACAGGCAGACCACCCGAGTCCCCAGTCCAGACCATTGCTGGCACTGCCTGAACCTTAATGATCCTGGCACAGACACGTAGATTCCATCCCGACAATATCCAGAGAGGGGGCCACAAACAAACACAAGGGGTCTGCCAACCAGAGCCGATCCAGGATGAAACAGTTCCAACCCCCCACTGAATTGTGAGGAAAAAAAAACACGTTTTAAATATATTTGGGTGGTAATAAATATGAATGAAAGAAAAAAGGGCTAGGAAAAATGAAACTGCAAAATTTCCCCTTTATTTAAAAAAAAAAAAAGAAAAAATATGTAGAGAAAAATGTATAATTGAAAATTTGTGGTTTGAATAAACATAAGCATAATAGCAAAGAGGTATTTTAAAATAGAAATATATATATTTATATCTGATCAATTCATCAATTGTTGAATAAATCTCCTTTTTATTATTTTGTTGCTTTAATGCTCATCTATAGCTACGTTTTGGCCCAGTAATTATTTTATTGAGTCATTTATTTATTTATGTATGTATTCTTAATTATCACAGGATTGGTCCTCCATATTGCAGACCCTGAGATGGGATGTTTTCCAACTTAAGAAAAAATGTTAAATGTTGTATTTTTATTCAGTTTCATTCTTTGTCAACTTAAAATCAGCTTTTGGCTTTTGAGTTTACATCTTTTTATTAGGTTGAGAAATAATTACTGTCTAATGTTTTGATATTTTTATTTAAGAAAATCAGAATTTTCTTGTAGATATAGAACATTGCAAGAATTTCCTCCACGGGTCCCATATCCAGTTTCAGTGTCTTTTGGTGGATATTCTTTGACTACTTTTGACATGTTGTAGCTGTATTGTCAGGAGGGTTAGGGTTAAGTCTTTAATCATGTAAAGCACAACAATGTGTGAAAGTTAGCTGCCTTAGCTGTACTGGTCTTTCTCCCCTGTTCCAAAAACTTGCTTAGTTTCACAGAATTTAAAAATAACTGTTTGAATCTGTTTGTTTATGGTTTTTGGCCTATGTCTTTCTCTGTTGTACCTGCATTGGAG
Source organism: Characodon lateralis (assembly GCA_036250325.1). Taxonomy (NCBI): domain Eukaryota; kingdom Metazoa; phylum Chordata; class Actinopteri; order Cyprinodontiformes; family Goodeidae; genus Characodon; species Characodon lateralis. The sequence continues at coordinate 17,814 of JAHUTJ010025843.1, read as the reverse complement.
AGTTAACCTGTCGGGCCTGCCCTGCCTCATGCTCTATAAATACCTGGAAAACCCCCAGGATTCTATTACCCTGAGCGGGAAAAAATGCATATGGAAAAGAAAAGTTATCTGATGTGTCATGCTTACATCTAATATCTTCGATTCCTATTATAGCGGTATCATACTAAGAGTATGATGAAAACGCCTCTCAAGCTGTGGTTCAATGATATTACATGTGTACCCCTGCTGATTCAAAGCAAAGGCACTGAGTTAACTCTATTCCTCTTGTACACATTATTTGCATTTAGAGTGGATGGAATCATCCTAGGATTTGGACCAACACAAAGACGCACAGGTATGAATTCGCTGGAACCTTGTTCAGTAGAACTTACACAGCTGATTCTTTATCAAAGGGCCAAAGAGTCTCTGAGTTGCACACAAAAGCCAAAGTAGTAAAGCAGCCTCTGAAACCTCATAATAATTCTCATTTAGCAGTATGATAATGTCAGGGATCGGGGTTTTTTGATCTGTTTTTGTGTGGGATTTTTTTTTCTCTCAGTCAGATTCCGCAGTCAGATTCCGTTTATTATTCAAATTAGTTTTTCTATTTAAGGAAACCCAGCGGACTGCATCGAGTCAGTGACTTGAAGCAGTCACTCCTCCTGGATGAGCATGTGGGGACAGTGGACAGTCACTTGCATTGACTTTGCAGCAATCCCTCATATGCATGCATCTAGCGAAAGTGGAAAGGAAAACTCCCTTTTATCTGAAGAACCAGGCTCAGTGTGAGTGGCCATCTGCCACGCCCAACTGGGGATATGAGAAAACAAAGCAGAGACACAAAAAGACCACAGAAGTAGTGATCCAGGAGTACTTTTTCTGGGAATAAAAGTAAAACATTAATTGTTATAGCTCCTTTAGTACCTTCATCTAGGAGAGAAAGACAGCTGAACAGATCAACTCTGAGCCAGTTTTCAAGTCTAGAGTATGGAAGAGAGCACATATTAGTCACAGTAAAAGCTCAGCCAGTAGCTATATCAGTTAAACACTGAAAGACAGGGCCAAGTGGATCATCTGTATAAGGTGAGCATTAAGTTATTGGCAGCAGCAGCTTGGCCAATGCCCCCCCTACAGGAAGGTGCCACAGCTAAACAGAGTCAGGCCAGGTGAGACTTCTAGAAAGAGAAAAAACACACAGAGAACATTCAGTACTCGCACTCGTACTCGTTGTCTTCCGCTTTATTCGGGACCGGGTCTCGGGGGCAGTAGAGTCAACAGAGACACCCAGACGTCCCTCTCCCCAGACACCTCCTCAAGTTCCTCCGGGGGGGCCCAAGGCGTTCCCAGGCCAACCGAGAGACATAGTGCATCCAGCGTGTCCTGGGCCGTCCCCTGGGCCTCCTCCCAGTGGGACGTGCCTGGAACACCTCCCGAGGAAGGTGTCCAGGAGGCATCCGGTATAGATGCCCGAGCCACCTCAACTGGGTCCTCTCGATTGGCAAGAGCAGCAGCTCTACTCCGGGCCCCTCCCGGATGGTCAAGCTCCTCACCCTATCTCTAAGGGAGTGCCCGGCCACCCTACGGAGGAAGCTCATTTCAGCCGCTTGTATTCGGGATCTCGTTCTTTCGGTGATGACCCAAAGTTCACGGCCATAGGTGAGGGTAGGAACGTTGACCGACTGGTAAATCGAGAGCTTCGCTTTTCAGTTCAGCTCTCTCTTCACCACCGGCACAGTGCCCCCAACAAGTATGGCACTTATTAAGATAATACATAACCACATTTGTCAACTGTTATTTATAACTGGCTTTATAGCTTTTAAATCTTCTTTTTTTGTATTTTACTCATTGTAAAGAGTTTTCAAAACAAAATTAATGAAATCATAGGAATAATTATACCATTGTTATGAACTTCAAAGTCTTTGCAGCCTTATCTTAATATTTCAGGTTGAATATGTAGAAATTGGCAAACACTGCTGCAAGTCCTGTCAAAATTGTTGCCTGGACCCCCTCAAAGGTGATATGGCCTTCAGTGCTGAACATTCATCCAGCCACTAGTTGCTCATTGCCACCTATAATGGACAGGGACAGAAGTTTTAAAAGCCAGCAAAAAAATAAATTTCGAAAGCTACAGCAAACTTCACTTTTCAGCAGCGTAATCAGATTTTCGACTACGACTCTGGCGTCTTGGCTGGTTCCTCGCACTGTTTCGTGATGGCTCCTCACCCTCCTGGCTTGATGGCCACTTTTCCCCCGTGAAAAGTGCCTTAACAGCTCCTCCAATCCTCCTGCTAAGCGTCGCCGAGGTCGCCCTGCCCCCACCCTGGCTCCCGCCACCGCATCACCCGGCCCGGCTTCTGCAGCTGTTTCTACTCCAGTCTTCCTCCCACACCCCAGGCTTTTACATCTTCTTCTACTCTGGCCATCCCACAATCTTCCCTGCTTCATGCATCTCGTCTATGGATTCTCTCCAGCACTCCAAATCATCTCTTACTCAGCTTCTCAGGGAGTTTATATGGCAGTATATAATTCTGCCACGTCAGCACTTCCTTTTCATTGCTGACGTTCAACCAGCTCCTCGGCCCCTCCCAGTGACAATCACCCACGCTTGTCCTGGCTCATCTCTAAGGTTGAGATGTATCACTTCATTCTCTCTTCTCTACTATTTCCTGATTCATATGCCCTTCAAGCACATTGTGTTTCCCACTCCTCTTTTACATTCAGGTAGATTATACACTACTATGCATTCTAACATCTCACTCAGGCTCTGCTCCAAATCCTGCAGGGGCAGCTCATTAAACTGGTTTCTCTCATTTTTACCATCTCCCGAGGATGACCACTGTGTCGCTTCCCTTGATGGCTTTGTAAATCATCTCATCCCTGGCTTACTAAAAATCTCCCTGTTGGCGAGCTTGTGCCACCTTTAAGCATTTCAGAGACATCTTCTGCTCTGTTAATGCCAGCATAGAATAAGCTCAATTCTATCCGTCCCTCATTGTCGAACTATATTTCAAACATGGCTTCTCGATTTTCCTAGACAGGTCTATTCTCGCCACTGAAATTTTATCATCATGCAAGCCACCTCCTGATTCCTGCGGCACAGTCGGCCATCAGCATGCTCTTTGTTCTTCTCTTCCTTTCTTCCAGCACTCCTGTTAGGCCAAACTCAAACTGCTGGCTTCCCACTCCAGTCTCCTTGCGAACTGGAATGGTATCTCCTTCTTTTATGCCGACGTTGTTCTCTCGGCTGACTCGTTTTAGTTTTTACAGTCTCTAGTGCCAGCCGAAAAGATGGTCTCTCAAACGGATGGTTCACAATCCTTTTGTTGACACAGCCTTGCATGTGAACACATAATAAGAGCTAAAAAATATACAGAATGTAAATACCTTTAGTAACTCTAACAATATGCTGCTTTTAACCTTTTTTTTTGTCTTATTATTTAGCATAAATTAATTATTTACCTTAAATTATTACAACCCCCATTTATCGTTGACAATCTTTCCCTTGAGTGCTTTTACCCTGTTTTACCACTAATCTTTATTAAACTTGTAACCATCGCCTTCTATATTTTCTCTGTCCCATTAAATAAAATAAAATGCAAAGCATCATATTTCGGTTGTCTGTGACCTTACTTATAATATTGAAATTAGTAAACCTTCGCATTGCGCTGAAGCGTGACTAACTTACTAAAGAATATTGGTCCCTCTACTGGGGGAGGAAAAAAAAAACTGCTACATTTAACAGCAACCTGTTTGCTCCGTAGAATATCTAAATATTAATATACGCATTCGAACATTAATACCAACCTTGTTCCCTTATCAACCAGGCGCTAAGGAACCATTTACTGTTTTGATTTATATCTTAACTATATCTTTTCCCATCATAATCGTGGAGCACACTTTCTCTCTGCATACCATGTCGGCGCTGCTCTGTTCAGTTTGCAACAAGCGATTTACAGCACCTTCCCGGACTAAGTGTTTTCGAGATATAAGCATTACTGCCGCAGCAGAATAACAAACTCTTACGAAACAATTTATTAACAGATAATATCAGTAAGGTCATTTCACGGATGTAGCTCTTACCTCCTTTGAAACCTGGCAGGCCGTAACTCATAGCTTCATCATTTCTGCCCATCATGTTCCAGGTTATTCTAATTCAGTCACTGATGCTCTGTCTGGTATAAAATTTTCAGGTCTTCCACCGTCTTATGTTAATCAGCCTACTTTCACCCTACTCCGATTATTCCTCTCTCTCCTTCCTCTGTTGCAATCAGCCAAACACTGCTGTATTTTAGGTCTAGCTCCTTCCACTTTCAAACCCTATTCCTTCGCCTGGCAAACCTTTGCAAAATTTTACCTTGCAAATTTTACCATCGTAGCTGGTTTGCATTCAAACAGTCCTAGCTTTCATTACTCATTGTTTTGAACACCGTCCTTTCAAGCTCCCCTACATCCGCAGTCTATTAGCAGGCATACATTTTTCTCAAAAGATCATCTTTCTGAGCCCACTTTGAGCCTTTTCACTCATCACACCATTAAATTTCTCCTTAAAGGCATCTCAAAACATTGCATTCCGCAGCCTGACTCCCAGAGATCTATTACACTTCCCCTCCTTAAAAATCTCCTTATGACCCTTCACTCCGGCTGTTTTTCACCTCATTTCAAATCTCTTCTCTCCAGTGCCTTCCTCCTCACCTTCTATGGCTTTCTTAGACTAGGCGAATTTACTTCTCCTAAATTCTTTCGATCCATCTAGAGATTTAGCCTTTTCAGACCTCAAGTTCTATCCAGACCATTGGAAACTTTACCTCAAACAAATCAAAACTAAAGGTCCATGTTTCATATCCATTGCTCGCCTCAATAGCCCTTTTTGTCCTTTCCCAGCCATGTTCACTTTTGCTCTCAAACGTCACAAAATCAGCTCACCCGTCATGCCCCTTTTCCTTACTCCAGAAGGAGTTCCAATGAGCACCTCCTGGTTCCTCAAATTTCCGAGGCAAACTTTAGTTTAATATAGTCTTCCCCATAGTCAGTTCTCACTTCACTCATTCAGAATTGGGACAGCCACATCAGCAGCTGCCCAAGGAGTTTCCATAGCTTCCCTACAACAACTCGGCCGTTGGTCGAGTTCAGCATTCTCTTCATATGTCCACCCAAACTGCCATTCTATGCTCTCTGCTCAGTGATATATCAGCTCTTAGGTAAGAACTTCTGCATTAACTGGTGGTGGTTGGCCTTTTCAGTTTAAACTTATCCTTGCTATGTGAGATCCTTTTATCAAACCTCATTCTCTCCCCTCATTCTCTTCAAGGTCCCCATCCTCCAATATCCACTCATCACTTCATTCTCTCTAGATCAATCTCCCTCTATGCCTTGTCAGGCACGCACCATTTCTTACTACGCCTTGTCAGGCACAGGCGACACCCTCTCTATGCCTTGTCAGGCACATGCCACACCCTCTCTACACCTTGTCAGGCTCACTAATTTTCTTTGCTGTCCTTTCAGGGAAAGTCAATCCATCTCTACGCCTTGGCAGGCACTGTCCATCCCTCTCTACGCCTTGGCAGGCACAGTCCATCCCTCTCTACGCCTTGGCAGGCACAACTCATCCCTCTCATGCCATGGCAGACACAACCCATCCCCCTCATGTCTTGGCAGGCGCACTAATCATTCTCAATTCCTTAGCAGGTACAATTCAACCTCATAACGCCTTGGCAGGATCAATTCATCATTCTCATGCCTTGGCAGGCACATTCATCACTCTATGCTTTTGCTTGGTATTCCATCCATCCTACGCCTCGTTAAATTCTGTCCATCTCCTTTCACTCCTTCAGGCTCAAATCATTCCTTCTCATGCCTTGTCTGGCTCTCAACATCTTTCCATTCACATTCAATTTGATCTTCTGCTTGTATTATTCTGATCTCATCACATCCACCATTTACTTATCAATCTCACATCATTCATGCTAACCAACATTCCACTTATATTCAGTCTCGGCCTATTTTTGGGGGGAAGACTTTAAATCTAAACCTAAGATGTTCATTCAAGCTAATGTCATTATCAGCATCGTCCTAGCGCCAAAAGAAAACAAACATCAGCTAATAAACTTGTCTAATTGCCATCTCCGTGTTTCTCTCATTTGTAAGTCTTTTCAGGTTGAATTACAATGTGACAAGTTGCACAGCAAAACATTTTTACTTGTACAACTAAATATTTACTTGTACCAAAAACTTGCACAACATGCAAAAACTATTTGAAGTTGTGTGTAAAATTTTTACCTGTATAACATTATTACACACAAAAAAAATGTGTACGTAGTTGTATTTTCTTTAACTTGTGTAAATCTTCCCACTACACCTACAAGTCAGTGAAAACAACCTCTCGAATCTGCCTCCGTGCACGCACAACTCCTCCCTCACAGGTGCACAAATCTCTCTGTGCGTGCGACTTTTGAAACATTTCTTGCATTTTTTTGATCAAAACCCAGCTGTTTCTGGAGAGGCGAGAGCAGAGCGGGGGAGGGAGGGATGGAAGGATGGAGGATAATAATAGGTCGGCAGGTTGACAGGGCAACAGAGTCAACCAATCATAGTGTTTATATACACGACCTGCATTGCTAGGGTGTCCGAAATATCGCCACCTGCTGTCCAAAAAGCGGAGATAGAATGCTATCCTTCTGTGTTCTGCTTCTGTGTTCTTTTTCATCCTCTGCTCTGTTCTTTGAAATCCCCAGTCGGTCGTGGCAGATAGCCGCTCACACTGAGCCTGGTTCTGCTGGAGGTTTCTTCCTGTTAAAAGGGAGTTTTTCCTCTCCACTGTCGCTACATGCATGCTCAGTATGAGGGATTGCTGCAAAGTCAGCGCCAGTGACTGTCCACTGTCTCTACATGCTCATCTAGGAGTGAATGCTGCAAGTCTCTGACTCAATGCAATCTGCTGGGTTTCCTTAGATAGAAAAACTTTTTTATCCAATTTGAATAAATAACTGAATCTGACTGCACTGTTCAATGGTTAGGATTAATTGGAAGGTATGTATCTCAAATTGACTTGAAATCTATATGATTCGATTGAATTGACTTAGCCCATTTTAAAGTTACCCACCTTTCACACAATGCAACAGGAAACAACACTCTCCAATTAATTTTATTTCTGCCTTCCTCCCTCCCTGTTGGATGGATCCATTTCTGCTACCTGTGCGACCCCTTCTCTTTTCCAATGGTTATAATCAGTCTGACAGAGAGAGGTACCCCCGATTCCTTGTGGTTTTAGTATAACAATGGCCACCAGTGGGCTCTACATGGACAAACTTTCAGTTTATTATTTTACTTAGTACCCCTACACATAGCCCGTTCTAAAATAGCCAAATTCTAACTCAAAGTAGTTTAAGCTCCCCAACAACCCCGCACCATTCCAAACCCTTTGTAAAGTGCCTTGAGATGACATGTGTTGTAAATTTGTGGTATATAAATAAAACTGAACTGAATTGAATTGAATAGTCTAACATGATAGCAAACATTGAGGCAAATCTTGTTTTTTTACAAGTGCAACCGGCTTCTGTGATTCTGTTTAATTAATTAATTTTTTCTGGCACAGCCTTGTCTGACAACAACTATATATATATATATATTTTTTTATTATTATTATAATTTATTTTTTTTTGGTATGTTGATCAGTTAAGTTTGGGATTTTCTACTGTTTTAATGTTGGTGTATTCATGGCAAAAAATATGTAAATAAAAAAATAAAAACAGTCCCAAATAGTCACTCCTGTGGGTAAAAAGCTCAACAGAGCATACTTTGTTTTAGTCTCTGATCAGACAAAACCACTGTTGAGGAAACCTATGTAGGGCTAAAATCCTTATGTAGAGCTTATAAAGTTGTTTAATCAAGAAGCTACTGTGTCTTTTGTTTTGTGACATTTTATTGTTCCAAAGTGATCAGCACCTCAGAATAGAACAATTGCCACATTAAACATCTAAGTGGTTTAAATATTATCTCTTCTCTTGTCTAGGGCATGTGGATGAAGCAGCTGGTCCACCGTCCATCACACCTACCGCTGATCTGCCATGGATCACTGAAGAGGGTCATCTCCCATTGCTTCTTTCAGAAGAAAATGACTTTGTATGAGTAAAGTTTAAACATGAGTAAGAAATGAACACCCCAGTAATGAACGCATCTGCTACCCTATTGTTTCTTTGCAAAGTCTACACGACCAACTGTTAAACACAGGAGGTCCTTCAGATTGATTCCAATAAAAGCTGATCTTCTTGAATCAGGAATTGAATATGTCTAAAGCATTTTCAGTATTCCCCGGTTTGAGTTTCAACTAAAACTGATTGGTACCAGTCATCATGAGACATTTAAAGTTGAAATTAATGACGTTATTTTCTGTGGTTTAGTTACAACAGGAGCCTGTTTGTAAGAGAAACAAGTGAAACCAACAAAACAGTTAATAGTTTAATAACTATGTTTTAAACTTATTTTAGAGGGAAACATCTATGCATATTTCCATTGCTCCTTAGCAGTGAAAAAGTGAACATCATTGCAAATGTGCAATGTAATGCAGATGACATGATTAAATATAAAACTTATTACAGCAAAATAAATGACAAAGCAGTGTGTGTCTTATATTGTTGGTATCCTTTTTCATATTGAACAAGTGGGAGAATGACTCCAGGAAAAGTCCCATCCAGCTCATGGAGAGGAGTTGAAGAAGATGATGAGTTTGTTTCCAGATCAGGCCTCTCTTTCTCCTTTGGTAATTAAAAGAAAAAAGCAATTAGGTCCGAATGTAAAGTTTACTAAAAATGTTAAGATCCTCAAAAACTTGGAAGGTAGCTGTGGTTGAATACAGATTATTAAAATGAATTACACTCATGGGCTGGTAAGTTATTTGGCAGCAGGACTGGTTGTACAAATCTACAAAAATCTTGTCTTCATTAAGCAACACAACCAGGAGGATGGTGATGAAACAAGTATGTCCCTTCACTGAGTTTACCAACAAAACTGACATTAACAAAAATGATGTTCACTCTTAGAAAAATGTCAGCTGTGGAGAAAACTATGCACACAATTTAAGTCAGACAAAAGAAGTTATTTTAGAATGTATCAGTCATACCTTATCGTATGTCTGATTATAGAGATAAATAGGCAACACTTTCAATATGTCAGCATATGTTCAGTGAGAGTTTAATGTCTTCTCTGGTGTTTATAACCTAATATTTAAATGAATCTACATTAATACTACAAACAAAGTATCTTGACAAGCTTAAAGACTAGTTTTTTTTTTTACTCACTTAAGAGTGTTCCACAGAGGACCTGGCAGGTAACTAGTTTTGATTCATCAGGTCAACATGGCCTTGATGCTGCAGGCTCTCCCTAAGCTGAGCACTGATGGAGGATGATGGCTCTATGCAATAAAATGAAACAACTTTTTTAGAAGTTACCTCTGTTAGATTTTCCTGAACACGTGTGCATCACTAACACAACCAACTTAGACAAGGAGAGACTTTGTGACCCCACAAAGGTTTGTACAGAAAGGTCACAACTGAAAGCTCAGTAGATGATATTTATGTAAAACCTTCTCATGTCCTTCTCTACAGAGAAAGATGGATGCAGTAGCCTTCCTCCCGCTGCTGTTCCTAATGAGCTCAGTAACATTTATTTTCTGCTGCTGCTGTCTGTTAAGAAACAGCTGCATTCATGACTGGGTATAGTAGTCAGTTTGAACTGTTGTAAAATGGGAGTTTTTACTCTCTCTCCTTCTTGTGCACCACCGGGTCCGTTTCTCTCCAGTTCCGAGACCCAACCAGTAAAACCAGCAAAGTATTTACCTTGTGAAATAATGAGAAAAGGTTGGTCATCCTCCTGGTGTGGCATCCTTGGCTCTCCATTCCTGGTTGGCCTTTGGCAAGGCCGGGTGTTGCATCCTCAGTTTATGGCTGTGATTTAATTTTGCTCCCATTTTCAGGCTGGCTCTGAAGAGTGGGTTTCGTCCTCCTCCTCACAGCACAGTATCATAATTTCTCCAGTACTTTGGTTTGGTTCCATGAGATCCACATCATTACTGTGCTCAAATATTCAGTGGACAACATCATTGTGTGCTCTGGCACCACATCCATTTGATATTCTGGTAATCTCAAATATCTGGTATCAATGGAACCAATCGCACGATCAATACACCTGAGGATGAGATCTCGAATACACGGTGCACAAAAGCATACACAACCTGCAATCACCACAACATTCAATGAAGTGAATATACTCACCAGTAGGTTTCCCTATTTTCCGAACCACGTCTCAAACATGTTTGTGAATTGTTCATTGATTCCTGAGTGTGATTTTAATTCAATGGATAGTGACTGATATTCTTTTAGGGCCTTCATTAGAGATCCATCAGGTGCTGTAATTGTTGGGAATAAAAGAACAACAAGCCTCTCCAAAAACACCCCACAACCGTTCTTCTTTTGCTAGCATCATATCCATAGCTATTGTAATTTGACAAGAAATAATTTCAACATCCTGTTTACACAGCCTTCGGTTGTCTCTCCTGTTTTGCCTCGGTGTCATTTAAAAGATTAGAATCGGTTCTAACAGGAAGCAGTTTGTATTCCAGCAGACATATCAAATTCAAAAACACATTTTCTGAGAGGTTCCCCCTGATGAAGTAGGCCAATCGGTGTCAGGGCATCCTGGATGGAGAGGGTAACCAGGGTACATCTTTCCTGTCCAGTCAATAGGTAGTCACCTCCAAAGAGATTATTCCCCATAAATCAGTTCGGTTCAGCAGCAAGTAAAAGTTCAAGGCCTTGTATCAAGTTAATTTACATCTAAGTTGCAAACAACATCATCTATAAATAAATAACTCAGAAGCAAATAGGAGGTTATAATTTCTATTCAAGTTATTTGAATTGATTAAATAGTTGAACACTCCTTTAACCCTTCATGCAATTTATTCCACAATTTCCCACATTCACAAAAGTACACATTTGTTCTTTGATTATTCACACAGTTTTTGTTTAGAAATCCTTCTCCCCTCTGTGATTTTTGATTTTGTGACCTCCTTTCAAATTTACCAGGACATCCTCCTTCAAGCTTTAACCCAAAAAATATAATTTTTATTGTTTATTTCTTTATCACGTTCCCTCTGTTGAAGTAACCCAGCCCACTCAAAAATGTATGAAACAGGTTCCACATAATTGTATTTTGTTAGTTGAAAGCAAAAAGATGAGTTGATCTTACCCTTTGACGTTGTGGTTATTGGAATAAATTAATTTAGTTTCACAAGCACATTTTTGATCTCTTAGCTGAAAATAAACAATTAGGTCAAAAGATATCCAATCAAACCTATTCATATGTTCTTCCTCAGGTGCTTTCTGATTTCTCTGAGGTTTCCTTCGGAGGATGGCTCTCCCTTCCTGCAATATGATCTGCTCACCTTAGTTTTGCCCTCATCCAGAGTTCCATTTGTTTCTCCTGTTGGTTCTTTGGTTAGAGCCTCCTGTGTGTTATATGACAAAAACTTTACAGTAGATTGAAATTGTTGAACATGTCAGTTGCTCTCTCTGTGAATCCAGACCGGGTGCACACCCTGACTGAAGAAAAGAGGTGAAAGGACAGGGTATGGTTCCTCCTGTCAGCAGCTCATGGAGAGTTAAACCCTTGAGTTCAGTGGGTGATGATCTCATGTAAAACATCACCAAGGACAGCGTATCCAGCCACTTCATTTTTGTATCAGCACAAACTTTAGCCAATCGTTTTTTGATTGTGTGATTAGCTCTCTCAGCCGACCTGGTGAAAGTGTCAAGCACATCTCTACATCCTTTCACTCTGTTGTCAGTACCCATAAAATCAATAACAGTTTCCTTTAGGGCTTGTTGGGAACAGGAAATACTCCAATACCTGTTTTCATGAGAATCTTATATGTAAATAATATAATAGAGTCATCTTCTCAACTTTAACCAAAAATCATATTAATATTCTACCCAGTTAGTTGCTAATTTATCGTCCGTTAACTAGTAGCCAAAGTTAGATATGTTCAAACCGTTATTTTCCATACAATTTTTGAAATCATCCCCAGAACAAAGTATTTATATCATTTACCATGAAAGTGTCCAGTGTTTTGGACAAACTACTTTTCAAGCGCGTTGATAATTTGATTATATCTACCTAAATTAGACCTTTAGGGTCCTTCCCCCATAACTGTTAGAGCTTGCGAAATAGAGGACCTGGAATGCAGACTAGTAGGCAGCATGACAGTAAGGGCAAAAGATTTAATAACAAAAAACTCACACAACTATGAGTCTAAACCCCAAACAAATAATGAGCTCACAGAAACTAAAACATACCATTCGATCCATCAACCTTTCACTCATGTGGCCCACATCATTCATCATTCAAACCTTGGGCCTTCATTCATTCCTGTCACAACTCTCAACCAGACGTTTTCAACCCTCAAACACAATCTTTCGATTCCTATTGTTCCTGAACCCCAGAGATCTCATGTTCTAAGTAATAATGTGTCAATGGACCCATTTGTCAGGCTGGTCTCAGCCACCTTTTCAGGCCTTCTTCACCTAGGAGAAAAATATATGTTTAGGGTTATTGCTCACATCATCAGGCAATATAGATGGAAACTCGTCATTAAACTTTCCAGAGAAATCATGAGTATTGTGACCAACAATGCCTGAAAATAAACAATTTGATCATACAGTCATCCCAGTACAACAAATTAACACGAACAAGAAATCACAAACATGGGTAGTGAAATTAGCATTTTTCTTTCTTTTGCCATCTTCATTTGACAACACATAATCATATTTGTACATTGTTATTTCCATTATTATTATATACACTCGTACTCGTCGTCTTCCGCTTATCTGGGACCGGGTCGCGGGGGCAGCAGACTCAGCAGAGACACCCAGACGTTCTTCTCCCCAGACACCTCCTCCAGCTCCTCCGGGAGTAGCCCAAGGCGTTCCCAGGCCAGCCAAGCGACATAGTCCCTCCAGCGTGTCCTGGGCCATCCCCTGGGCCTCCTCCCGGTGGAAGGTGCCTGGAACACCTCCCAAGGAATGCGTCCAGGAGGCATCCGGTATAGATGCCCGAGCCACCTCAACTGGCTCCTCTCGATGTGGAAGAGCAGCGGATCTCCTCCGGGCCCCACCCGGATGGCCGAGCTCCTCACCCTATGTCTAAGGGAGTGCCCGGCCACCCTACGGAGGAAGCTCATTTCAGCCGCTTGTATCCGGGATCTCGTTCTTTCGGTCATGACCCAAAGTTCATGGTCATTATATACAAAGAAGACAAAAATAAACGGCATTCCACTCTCGCTGTGTACCAGCTTATGAAGGAATAAAAGAAGATAAAAAAGCAACTAGATTAGTTATAAACACAATCATTTCTTTCGGGAAGGAAAGGATAGCCTACCTTTGTAGCACCTGGTTGTCTGACGCAAATAACATGGATACTTGGCCTCTTGTCATCCTTTTGCAGCATCAAGTAGTGAAAGTTGAAAAATTAATTTGTACTTCTGTCTACCACAATAAACCTATTTATGCATAAATCGGTATGTATAATCCGCCAGGGATTTTAATGTTTTTAATTCCCTCAATTAAATCAACTGTATCATTTAATGCAACTACCACTTTTGGTGAAAACCAAGTTTTAATATAGAACATTAATTTCAATCTTGTCAGAAGGCAATGGTAGTTTTATTCTTTTAAAATTATAGAGAGTTAACAGCATTTTTCCTCCTAGTATAAGTCTTAAGCGAGTGAAAATCTTTCCATTTTTAATCACTGCAATTATTTGTTGTAAAGTTTTTGAAAAATCTTCTTTTGGAGTCAGATAAAATCTGAGTCTAACTGGTTGAGCTAAAATCCTAAATTTAATATTGTTTGGAAGCCCGGTGTCTTAAAATTGTCACATTATCTTTCTGTAGAATGTTTTTCCCTTCCAGCTCGTAAAAGAGTTTTCACACAACTGGTGCTGCCAGTCCTAGAACACACAGATGTTAAATATGGCCGTGCCACAGAAACTAATCTTCCTTACTGTTGTTTATCTTCATGTTCTGCAAGGACCCTCTCAAAAATGAGATGGTACATCTCAAGGGATTAACCGTGAAATAATCAGTTGTCAGTGCTGCCACTTATACCTTTTATTTCTTTCCATACATAATATGTGCATCCAAGATGTTAATAAGACCTGTCACTACTGGTATGGTGTCATGATAGATGGGGTTAAATAAAGTCAAAATCAAGTTGAAGGACATTGGATCTCCCTTACAAATGTTTCTGTTTGGCCATGATAAAGCTGCTCTGGTTCCATAACAATTTTCGTGGTGTTCATGAGCAAGATTATAACGGCTCTGAATGTTCTATTCTAGTCTAGCTTTATTGAGATGTATGTGAATTTTTTCTAATGCAGTAAGTTCTTATTATATTTAAGAATGGGGTTGCTAGTTTTTATTAGTTTCTATTATTTTAATAATGCTAAGTGCTAATTTCATTAGGTCTAGTGCTTGTTTTGATGTCTTTCCATACCTCGATTGGTCTCTTTTTATGTGTAGGATTTAAAAGGGTCAGAGTATTGTGTTTGTCAAACCCAGTTTTATAAACACACCGTACAGTTTCAGTCAGGTATAGTTCTTCCCTTTTAATTACACTTTGTATTTATTTCAAGTAACTAAAGTTTGTTTCAGTTAACTCAAGTTTTCTCCATTTCAGTCCAGTCCAGTAATTCTGTTAAGGTACATTTCATCTTGTGTAAAATTTGAGTCTAATATGATCATTCTGAACCTGACAGGAAAATGTCCAAACATCTGTTAAAATCATTTTGTTTCATCATAAAGAACTGATCTAATATTATTATGGTACTGTTGAGGATCAGACCTTCTCTTGTAGTCTTTAATTATTATTATGGCAACCCTAAGGTGGCATAAAGATAATACTGTTGGGGTCATCCATTTTGGTTGCACCTTTTGACATGCGCAGCTCAACAGACATAGCAGCTAAGACGTCACCAAGAGTGTAAAACCCACACAAGGGGGAAAGTTTCGTTGCCATTTCCCGCATGTCTCACAGGACAGCGCAACGGAGGCGCATATCTGGAGAGACAAAAGCTCGCAGGCGAACCTTTGGTCCATAAGGCCATTCCTGGAAGAGCTTGAAAGCTGGAAATCTGTCTGATACAAGAAAATCATAAGATTTATTCGCCGATCGAAGACCACACTGACACCCGGTGCGGGCGAAAACCCACAGAAGTTTTATTTCCAAGTAGATGAGTTTCCTCCTTGTTATTCAGTCGACTAACGGTCTTCATCTTTTCTCCTCCAGGATGGATGAGAAATTACCGTTTTTTTTTTCTTAATTTGATCATGGAGCCCCCCCCCCCCCCTTCTTCAGACCTGATCCCTACTCAACTGGTGGAAAGAAGAAATCAACGTCAAAGCCATCTCGTTCTTTTTATATTAAACCGGATAGGTTCATTTACAGTGAAGGTGTGAAGGTGAAGGTGATTTAGAATCACCAGTAGTTAATCCAAGGTTTCAACTTGTTGCATGCTATACTGATTGAAGTGTTTTATGCTGAGCTGTGTTTTGATTTGCTGCGCAAGCGATGCTGAATCGTGCATGGGTAATGTTTTGTTTGGCTGATCTCAAATCAGCCAGGAGTTAGAAGTTGGACTTTTAAAAGTTTTTCATTCAAAGCAACTGCGGTCTGTACCTCGTGGTCTGACCATTCTTTTCTTGCATTTTCCACTGAGTTCCCGCCTCAGAGTTTTATGACTCTTTGTTCGAGATTTGGGAGGATCAGCTGGTTGTGTCTGAAGGGGCGTGGCCCCACCGTTTTATCAGCTGATTGCTGGAATCGAGACATCAACATACAAGGAAAACTTCTCTTTCCATTTAACCTAAATTACACATTTTGTCCATAAAACTGCTGGTTTGATCTTCATAGACACTAAATGCTTGTATATTTGTCTTTTATTATTATTGTTAGGTAGTCATTTCTATTCCCTTTGTGTAGAACGGTGCTTGTTAGTTAGGTGAAGATTTTTGGACCAGAATAATGGTATATCAGGATTATTTGGCTTCAATAAATCTTCATATATATAATTAAGAGAATCGTTTGTGTTTATTTCGTGCAAGAGTGAGTTATCTGTCAAAACAAGGTCAAAGATCCTCCCCCTTCGGTGAAGTGGTTGAATAAACAGTGACAGTTGGTGGTTTTGGTTAATAATTTGTAATTAATAAAGCGCTTTGAGCCCATAATATCAACACCAGAGGACATCTCTGATTTCTATTCGTAAGTAATGACTTTTGGTTAAGAAATAACATTTTCTTTTTCAAATTATGATTTTAAATTATAAATCTTGATAAATACTAATTAATAAATAATCACAATCCTTACAATACCTTATTTAATAAATAACACTGAGCGTCAGACAGTTTAAAATGTTTTTACTCTTCAAGCAGGCGGTCCATGGCCAGGACTGCTTCCCCAGTTTACTGTTGGAATAATTGTATATACTTTTTATCTTTTATATTTCTTCTTATCTTATATTTTTTCCTTTTCTTTAACTTGACTATTTGATCTTATAACCTTTCATGATGTATGTGTGAGTAAGGATGTGATGAGTGTGTCTGCAGGCAAGGATCAAAGGTGGAGCTGGAAAGGAAGCAGTCACAGTTGAGGAGGGCATAAAGATGAAGGCTGATTGCGCTGAACAGATGACACAAATGATTTTAAGGATGGGGGAGACTGTGGAAGTGTGTTGTTACAAGATAATGGTGTTTATGACCTGTTTACGATGCAGCTGTTTTTCCCATCCTTAGAGAGTAACGTTCTTTGTAACTAGGGACCCCCGAAAGATAATAAAAAGAGTAGAACGGACAGATGGTTTTCAGAGCGGTAGGAGATTTGTAACTGAAAAGCACATCTCTGTCCGTTCTCCTCGCAGCGAGCTGAAATAACAAATTCTTTGTCTTTCTCTTCTTTTTGTGACGTTATAAGTATTTTAGGATGTTTAAACCTGACAGCTCATCCATTTACTTCACTGTTAAACAGGATGCTGTGCACATAAAGAAATGACACATCCATATCTCAAGCTGACAAACTGACCACAACCCATTTCTTTATGTATTTATTTATTACATATAGTTGATGCTTTATAACCAATTTAAAGACTGATGCAATTTAACGTTCATGAAATCCTATTTCTTAAGATAATGACATATTGGTAGATTTAAAGCAATGTAAGAGCATAAAAAGTAAATCCTGAATTTGAGGAAAAGCAGGACACCACATATTGTGTGAAAGAAGTATCATCATAGAATTACTGATGTCCTCGCACCATCTTAACTAGTTACTTGGAGAAGGTTGTGATGATGAAGCTTGCAGTCATGTTGGACTCGATTGTGCAGGGAATAATCAAGTACTCCCCTGCTTGCAAGCTGTGTGACTCGATTAATTCCCTAGTTCCGGCAAATCTACTGACAGATACGGGTGAAGCGCCCTTGAAGAGTGAGGATGGAAATTGGCCTCCAGGAGCCTGAAATAGATCAGAAAATTACGTGTTTTGTTTTATTTTTCTTTACGTATAATCTTTATATTTGAATTTGTCCTTCAAAAATTGTCTTTGTTTACCTCTGGTGGCACCTAATCAAAATCAATGAAAAAAAAACGGAAATTAGAAATGACTTTTACTAGAAGCTGATATTCACCACTGACATGAACACAACCTCTGACCTTGTAGATGAAGAAGCTCATAGGATGATATTGAACTTTGCTGCGATGTTCTTCATCAGGCTTCTGCAGCAGAGACAGCAGGACATTG
>JAHUTJ010025842.1:5814-20856 GCA_036250325.1 Characodon lateralis | reverse complement strand
CTGAAATATTTCAGTTAGTGTGCAATGAATCTAAAATATATGAATGTTAAATTTTCATCATGACATTATGGAAAATAATGAACTTTATCACAATATGCTAATATTTTGAGAAGGACCTGTAGGTTGTGGATGTAGGTTTGTTGGAGTGTCAGTCAGAAGTTTACATACACTTACTACTAGCCTGAAACTCACTTGAATTTGGACTTTTTAATTAAACTTTTAAATTGCTTTTTTGAAGATGTTATTATTTTTACACAAAACACAGCAATACATTTTAAAAACAAGAATTATGTAATTTTATTTTATTGTGGATTTTTCTTTTTTTCAAACGGTCAAAGTTTTACATACAGGCTTAAATATGAACACACACCCCTACCGATGTTATGGTAGATGTGTCTTAGCAAAACAAACCATGCAGTCTTTGTCGCCCGCAAGAGGGCACTGGCACTATCCTGGCTTGAAATTTGACCACTCTTCTTCACAGAAATGGTCATTCATATATACTGGTTGGTAACATAGTCGCTAAATCTTTAACAGGGTTTATGTCAGGACTATGCCATTCCAAAGCCTCTTATGATGTGTGTTTGAGATCATTGTAGGGTTGGAATCCCAAATATGTGTCCAAGTTTCAAACATCTTGATTCAAGGGGAGTTGAAGTATTTAGAGGTAGTCCTCCATCTTCAATATTCTTTCCCCTTTTTTTATTGCACCAAAAACAAGTGTTAATGAAACAGCCCCTCGGCATGATGCTGCCACCACCATATTTGACAGTCTATACATGTTCTTAAATGTGAAAGCCTCACCTTGATCTAAACATTTATGTTATATTTGTGACCAATAGCTCAATCTGAGTCTCCTCTGACCATTAAGCTTTTCTCCAGAAAGGATTTGGCTTGTCCATATGGGAAGCTGCTAATTTAACTGAAATCTTGAACAACCTAATGAATTTCCTCTGCCGGCGATAGTTTGGGTGAGATGGTTAAAACTTAGACACAATCGAGTGTTGAGAAGGATAAAGCAGGACTTTGATTAGGCTTCTAGAATGGCCTCAACTTCAAACTCTATTGAAAACTATCAAGCTGTTCCAGACAACCAACAAAATCATGCCTTGTACTTTGCTGATTGATACAAGAAGGTATGTGTGCAAGTTTCATTAATGTCAAAAATCTGTGGAACTGTATGAATATATTTAAATCTGTAAGTATGAGTCTGCCCCTTTAGAGATTAGAGAAAATCTACATTTTATTCAGACTTGTTCAACCAAACAAATTCATAAAACTGGTTTGTTGTAAAAACATGCCAGCCTGTAGAAACATTTTTTTTTTCAAATATATCATTAAAAGCCCCAAATTAATGTTATTCCTGCTGTTTTACATTCATGAGTAAATGTAAACGTCTGACTGAATGGTGTAGCAAAGCTTTGTTTTGCTGCAGTGATGTGTGCTGTTTTTTAGACATGCTGCTCACGGTTCATCACTAGAAATGGAAGTGTATCATTCTCCATAGACTGGAGGCATACTAATCCATAACTAATCCATAGGCTTCCTCCTACAGGATTATAGATCGAAGTGTTGGCCAAGATTATTTTTTGTCTTTTTACATTTCTATCACTGATCCTTTGTCCTTTCTCCTTTCCAGGGGAAGGATTTGCAGACTTCAAGTCTGTCAGTGCCGACGATAACTTCACAGACTTCAAAACCGCCGACAGCGTCTCGCCATTAGACCCTTCAGATCAGGCCAAGATCTTTCAACCTGCATTCCCTTCTGCTTTCCCAAACTCCCAGACTTTACAGCAACTTCCGCAGCAGCAACAGCTAGCAGTGTCTCTATCCCAACCCAAAAATCCTCTCAACATGGCCGACCTGGACCTTTTCTCCTCTGTGGCTTCATCCATTCCTGCCTCCACTGAGAAAAAACTCAGCACATTCCCACCTGTATCTGTTCCACCCTCATTAAGCCTCCTGACCAGCGGAGCCAAACCTTCAGGGGGAGGTGCAGATGATTTTGGTGACTTTGCCCTCTTTGGCGCCTCCTCTGATTCCACTCAAACTTTAATAGCAGCAGGAGGAGCAGCAGCAGCTCCTCATGATGACTTTGCAGATTTCATGGCGTTTGGAAGTTCTGGCGGAGAGCCAAAAGGTGAGAGTGGAACGGTGATCCGAGGGGACTCCTCCACGAAGCAGCCCCAGCAGACCTCAGACAAGTATGATGTGTTCAAACAGCTGTCTCTGGAAGGAGGCCTCTCCTACGATGACCCGAAAGAGAGTGGCGGCGGATCCTTCTCTTCCCTCAAGAGTGACACGGACGACTTTGCCGACTTTCAGTCTTCAAAGTTCTCCACTGCACTCGGCGCCTCAGAGAAGACTCTGGTGGACAAGGTGGCTGCTTTCAAACATGGCAAGGAGGACTCTGCATCGGTGAAGTCGCTCGACCTCCCGTCCATCGGCGGGAGCAGCGTAGGGAAGGACGACTCAGAGGACGCGCTCTCCGTGCAGTTGGACATGAAGCTGTCGGACATGGGTGGAGACCTGAAGCACGTGATGTCAGACAGCTCTCTGGATTTGCCGGGCCTCTCGGCCCACCAGCCCCCCGCCACAGGTGAGGAACTAGTACGTTTGCTCTGGTGAGGCTCCGCCCAGTCGCACACAGTATTTTTTCTGAGGCCAGCCAGTCTCTCCTTCTCACTGGAGCCACTTAAAAGTCACCAAACATGGGGTCAAATAAATGAGGTCTCTGTTGAAATGAAAAATGCTCAAATGCACCAAATAACATATCAGATTAGATGCATCATTTCCATTTTACATTTCATCATCCATCTCTTATTGCTGTCTTAGTTCTTTATTTATTTATTCAATTTATTTATTCTTCACTTCCTTTCATGTCCACCTTCCCTCTCCTTTGCCCTGTATATGCTGATATAAGCTCCTGGCCCCATACCTTATTTTTCTTTTAAATTGATGAGTGCCTGCTTCTGATGCGTTAGCAGTCACAGCTCATAGACAAGGTCCCCAGCCACAGTCTGCCCAACCCGGATAAGCCTGTTGTGTCCATACTGAGGAAGCAGCAGACTCTCAGAGTGCCATTTGTGCGTTGCTGCCGTGTCGAGCGGCAGCAACAGGCGGTTCAGTTGAATACAGATGAGTACAGGAGGTTGATGATCCTCTGAATTATTCAGCTCACAGGTTTTTGCACGATTGACTGCAAAATTTCCAAAAGCATTACTTGGAGGGTTTCTTTTTAGCTCCCGTGTGCTGAAGGCATACCACAAAATATAGTTTGGATTAAGTGGAAATAATAGCTCCCCCTTAATAGGAGATTTTGCATGCAGCAACTGGGGAAAATCTATTTTATTAAAGTAACATTATTGCTGGATCCAATATAAACTTCAGATCTGAGTGCTTGAATGTGAGTGCATGCGGTTCTCTACTTACATCTATCTATGTTGTGTTACTCTGCCGTATTTTCAGTCCCACCATGCGGTGTTTTTAGATCAAATGATCCTCTGACTTTGAGGTGTTTCAGTCCCTACCTCATGTCAGCAAAAGTGGAGTTAAAACCTACCTTGTACTTGTTTCTGGGATTCATGTATTAAAAGGAAATCAACCCAGATTCCTTAATATTCAGGTAGTCTACAGGTCAGCACTTCCTGTTCTTCATCCTGACCACAGCTTATTATTTATTCATCGAGCATCTCACTTCCACATCATGGCTTGTGTTTCGTTGCATTCCATTCGATTCAGATGGGCAATCTGAGATTTTAATTGTGGTTCAATGAATACGTAATAACGAACTGTTTTTGATTTAAGTTTAAAATGCTCAGTCTCCATCTGACAACAGTTATGGAGTAACAATCAGTAATTCCACATACAGTGCCTTGCAAATGTATTTTTTACCTTTGAACAACCACAAGTTTCACTGTATTTGAATGCTAATTATAAAAAAAAAAACAATTGTTATGACCTGGCTCAAGGGTCACAACATAAAAGGGAGACACACCATGTAGACGAGTTCTGAAATATATATTTATTCAGCACAAACCGAGGTTAAAACATTCGCAATATAAAGTGTGAATGTCATTGAAATCAGTGTTGTATGGTGAGCATGAGTGGAGAATGTGAAAGTTTAGTAATGTGCAATCAAAATAATCTAGAAAGTAAAAGGCTGCAGCATACCTATGCAGGAGAGGGGAGACAATTTTGTTGGCACTTACCTGAGGTACCTAATCAGTGTTACATATGAACGGTAAATACCTGGCCTAACCACAAGGGTCCTGCAGGGGTTGTAAACACCAACACAAAGTGCTGCATAATTGTGAAGTAGAAGGAAAATAGTACATGTGACTATGCATTCTGCACCTGGTGTTTGTCTAAGAGTTTGAGCTCAAGATCTCTCATTTTTGCCCATTCTTCTTTGCAAAAAGGTTTGACACCTCTGATCTAAACCATTAAACTGTAACTCTGGATGAATGTTTAGGGCAGTTGTCCTGCTGGTGTAAGACAAGGCAGTGGCACAAAGTCATATAATTTGTGTGTGTGTGAAAATTTCAACCAATCTACTTTCATCTTGTGACTTACATAAATCTTTCTGGCACCCAGTACTGTATGGCAGCCTGACCTTGACAGCTACAGGATGTAATAAGTATTTCCATAGCTGGACCATTTCTAAACAGGCCTACGTGGCTGTTTTACCATAACAATTCCATTAATCTTTCCACACGCCGAGAACACTTCCTTATCTAAACTGTTCTTGGTCGGGTCCTGTGTGCTATTTGGCACACAAAGGTTTTCTTCCAGGATTGCCTTGTATTTAGCTCCATTCATTTTTCGAATAACTCTGACCAGATCGAGATCATCAAGGTCTAAATAAAACCATTCCCACAGCATGATGCCTACACCACCATGTTTCATGTGCTGCTCATTCTTAGTTTTTCCACTCTTAGTGTTTTGCACCTAGACCAAACAATTAGATTTTAACCTCATCTGAGCAGAGCACCTTCTCCAACGTTTGTTGTACCCCCTATATTGCTTATTGGCACTCTGCAAACAGGAGATCTTTCGGCTTTATTTCACTATCTTCTGTCTTGCCACTCTTCCATCAGAACCATGCAACACTTCCTTCCTCTTCACAATTATCTGCTTCTGTGTGCTGGTGTACCACAGAAAATCCCAATAAGTACACTGAGGTTTGTGGTTGTAATAGTTCAGGGGTTATGAATACATTTGCAACACAGTGTGTATCTGCATAGCAAATGATCTCATCCAGGATCCATTTCACAGAAAAGGAAACATGCTCTTAGCTCTAATAAGTCATCTTGGCTAATCCAAACGACCTCACATATTGCAACAACTGGTTCATAGATACATCGTTACATTCCTAAGAAACATTATGCTTCTGTAAAATCCTTTTATTTCTCTACTGTTCTTGGAGAACTTTGGGACTAACCTGTTGTTTAATGTAGCAGGCCAAGCAGTTTGAGTCCCTCTCTATAAGCTTTGCACTGTGTTTTAGGAACTGTTTGTATTCTTAAAGAGACAGTATTTCTTTTGCGAGTTACCTTTTGAATCACAAAAGGGCTCAGATCCTCGTTTATACTTTTAGTTCCTTTTGTTTCACGTTGATGATCGCCGCATGAATTTATCACTCGTGGCTCAGCGGTCTGGCTCTCTGAGAATATTACGAAGTTAGCATTACCCTTCCTGCCTTGCTTTTTTGCTGCAGTGTGCCTGCTTTTTCAATTTGTGAAATTGACAAGAACATAAAAGATGAGCATTTTATGCATAAAAGTATTGCAAGTTGTTTTTATTCAAGACAAAATGTATACATAAAGATTTAGTAGTGTATTTTTATTACAGGAATATGAACAGTCTTATTTTGAGGCTAGAGACTTCTTGGTCTAGCTGGTATGCAAACTATTAATGATAAATGTATCCTGTGGTATTTAGTAATACATTTATGTGTTTTCAACCCCTAATGTAGGGTTTTTCTTGACAAACAATCACTGTAGCAAGAGAAAAAGGATACTGTCTCTTTAAATCTGTCTGATTGGGTGTAATTAAGGCCCTCTTTGGGATGCCCGGTGTAAGATACCCCTCAATGTTTTCTGTAACCCTTTGAGTACTTGAACTTCCTCATATTTCCAAGCTGATTAAGGCAGATATTGTAACCTTACTTCTCCTATGTCTGTTTTACCACCATGGCTCACATTTGAGCAAATGTAAAAATATGGCAGATTTTCTCTTTTCTCCCTCCTCAGATGAGGTGAATTGGACTCCTCTGCCAGTTTTTCGCATCAGGGCCTCAAAGGGTTATTGCTTCCTGCCTTGTTCTTTGGATTGTCTTTTCATCCAGGCTTTCTAAATATTCTGTATTCGAATCCGTTTTCGAAAAACACCTGCTGCTTAAGTTCTTAATTGTCAAACTAAGTTTGTCAACTCCCTAAAAATTGCTGATTCTAGTCTGTGAATGTGCCTTCTCTTTCTGGGTTCTGCTTCTTTATCTTTGGATTTTTGTTTGTTCTCTTTACCTTCTTGTTGTTTCTTTTCTGCCTCTTCTCTTGACTCTGCATGCTCCTGTTTTAAAAAATGACTGAAATCTAATTTTACAAGTGTTAGTTTGATGAACCTCTTGTAACGATAGACTTCTTTCTCACAGTTCTTTGTGACCTTTTCTCTCTTTCTCTCAACTGCTGTTGTAATAAACTTTACTGTTGGTATTGCTCAAATGCGTACCGTCTTATTTCTTTCCCCCCTTTTTCCTACTGTTAGAGGCATAACTTGGTGTAATTACAAATAACAAATAGGTCCTTGTCAATTTCACAAATTGCTCGGTGCATTTCTGGTCCTGTTATGCAAAAATAGCAAGGGTGCAACAAGGTGGCATTATTTAATTGTGGAGATGAGAGGAAAAATGTTGGCAGATGTCTGCAAGCTGTGCAGGGATTAATTAATTTTAGTTCTAAGGAAACATAACATACAGAGACAGAGAAGATGTTTTGATTGATGCCTTTTATGTAGAAATCCTTCACAGTGCATATTGTGTTCAATAATATCAGTTTACTGCCATTTCCATGTAACTAATAGCACATAACAAAGCCAGACAGTTTAATATTAGGGAAAATAAGCATTGAACACGTCAATTTTTCTCAGTATATATGTATCTAATGGGGTTTTTGACATAAAATTCACAACACATGTCGGTAAGGACTGAAGTTATCTTCGCATGCACAGAAATCATAACAGATAAGTCCGTAAATGAGCTTATATCTGACAAAGTGGAATGACTCTGGTAATTAGTATTAAACACGTGGACAGGAGAAATTGCAGCAAGGCAAAAAAGCCAAGAAACCAGCTTAAATCTACCAGTATTTAGAAACCAATCCTGTCCTCCATTAGTGCAAGTTAATATCAGCTGCGTTAGTCTTCACTAATAGTCTAAGGAAAAGGTGTACAATGTACAAAAGAAAAGAGCTATCTACAGACCTTCAAAACCTTATTGCTAGACATGTCGATAGTGTTGGTTAGAGACATTTCTAAACTTCTGGGTCTTCCAATGAAAACCATTTGAGAGATAATCTCTGTCTGAAAGAGCAACATTTTTATCCATAAACCAGCAATGACCAGGTGCTTCTTGCTTTCCGAGCTGGAAATCCAAATGATTTCCCAAAATAATTTTCCATGAGCCAAGGACCACATGCAGAGAGCTTCAATAGACCTGTAATTAGTAGAAAAAGTTGTTTATTTTCTTGCAAACAATTCAAAACACACTCAACTTATGTGGCCTATATGTCCAGTTACTGCACAGAACTCCACAGCTGAAGAAAAAACATGTTGAAGCTAATTTAATCATTGTTTCTGAACATTTGCACAAGTCTCTGAAACAAGGTAAGAGGAGACCAGAATTTAACTATTTAGATGTCATTGCACACACCATACTTGGGTAGAAATGGCCCTGCACATCACCCTAAAACATCAGGCAAACTGTGAAATTTGGAGATGAGACATAATAGAATTTATGGAAGAATGTACTGGGATATTCTTAATCAGAATTGGATTTTTCATCAAGACAATGATCACAAACACACAAAGAAACTCTCAACTGGTTTCAGACAAAGAAAACATAGAGGCTAGAGTGGCTTCGTTCAACCACTCAGCTTATATCCAGTTTAAAACAATGGAAAGAGCTGAAGATCAGAGTATTAGTAGTAGTGCTGGCTGCATTTACTGCCATGCTTGCAATGATGCGTAAAATGCCTTGAAATAGATCCATCTTAACAGGACATTTAGAAAAATCCAACTTTTTTTATTAACAAGCCATAATGCATTGTTTCTCCAAGGGTATAGATATAACGCAGAGGCTTGTTTCTATTAGCCACTGGCCTCTAGGCTTGATGAAGACCCAAACTTATTTTGCCACCACACACAGTAAGCACTACAGTTAGGAAATTATTAAAAAAAAGCTCTGTTAGAAATTGCAGGACCGAGTGGTATCATGGAGTCATCAAGTCTCCATGGCAACCATTAGATGCTATCTTCATGGTAAAAGGTTGTTCGAGTGTGATAAAGAAATAAGCCTTTCTGCTACCAGAACAGAGAAACATGAAGTTTCCTGAGCACCGCTGGGACTTAAATGGAACCCTGTTGTTTCTACAGCTGAGACTGAAATTGAGCTTTGGACCAAACCTGAATATAGAGAAATATGTGGAAAAGCATCTCTTGCTCACTGTCTAGCATGGTGGAGGATCTGTGATGCTGTGGGCCTGTTTCTCTTTCAAGCTCCATGGGAAGCTTGTAAGAACACATAGTATCATTTACTCTTTGAAATACCAGAATATTTTAAAGTGGAACTAAACTTTATGCAAAAGCATAACCTCGCCCCCAGACAAATTTTGAAAAATGCCACCAAAGTGGGCAGTGCCAATAGACACTGAGGTACACAGCCAAGTGTGGGGATGAGTGGAGTGGGTTAATCAGGGGTGTGGTCAGGAGGACGAGGAAAAGTGGCAGCTAGCCTAATTTGACGTATTGAAACTTGGAGAGTGAGCAGGGTAACTGGTAGTTTCGCCACAGATAGTTCTTTTGAGGTGGATGATTTTTCACCCCGTCATCACCGGAGGTTAAGGGAGACTTTATGGAGCCCAGCGGGCCTGAGCCTTACCAGTTCGAGCCACTGGCTCAAGGCTTTGGCTCAGCGATGCCCGAAGCTGGTGCTGCCAAGGCAGTCTAGGACAGAATAGGTCCAGTTTCTGAGTGGTAAACTGATGGGGGCAGCATCATTTCTAACATGGGCTAACATTCAAAGCATCGACAAACTTTCAGAAAGTTGGCATTTACATGTAGAGTTATATTATCTCAAGTAAAGAATATGATTGAAGATATAAAACATGAAACGCTATGATCAATGCTTGCAGTTCCACCTTCTGACTCGCTGACTCTGACTCGAGGCGTGTCTGAGTGAGATAGTTTTATACCCGAATGCGGGTAACAATTTTACTTAAAAATGTAAAACATTCCACAGTAACATAATGATGGCACCCTAAGGTCCAATTTATACAGTTTATTTGCAAAAAAGATTGCTTTTGGGTTTAGTTCTACATTAAATAAGTATGATTATAGGAAAGGACTAAGTGGCGTTATGTTGTAAAAGGTGGTTATACAGAGTCTTAGCAGCTGGGCTACAAACTATTGTGCCACCTGGGACCTGGTTCTTAACAATACATTTTTTTTTATGTGGGATTATTTTGTCCTCACTGAATAAATGTATTTAAATGAAAGTTTGGCATTTTTTTGTTTAATAAAGGTACATTTTTAAAAAGGTTTTTATTCAGCCTTACTAGGGGTCCCAACAAAGGAGGATAGTACTGTTATGATTCCATTAAGGCATTAAAATGATCAAAACAACATGTTTGTGTCAGAGTGAGCAAGTCTTTAACATTTGACGAGTGTTATCTGCTGAAATCAATGCAGAATATTTTAACTCTCACAGTTCCAAAGATGTTAAAGTGAAATGTGTGGACAGTTTTGTTCAGAGAGTTTCACAGTTTGTCTTCACACGCGTACTTTGATTTTCTGCGTAAAATGAGATCTAACAGCTGGAAATAAAAAGAACGGGGATCCACGGGGAGAGTCTGTCGAGTCTGCTCTGTTTTTAACACTGAACAACAACAGGTGGGGCTCGTTCTTAACCGTTGTGTTCTTACCAGTTTAAGTTACCATCCTTCAGTGCTAGGGGTTGCGCATAGCAGGAACCTCTAGCCTCAAATGTAGGAAAACATATGCAGGTTCTACCATCTCATTATGTAGAACAGAATGAAATGGAGAAGCTCTGGGTTTGGGATTAAAGAGGGAAAGTAGCACCCAGCTGCTGCTAATCAAATGCACTCGGTTAACTGATCATCAGCAGGTGTGTCCACCTCTGTAACAGAGGAGTCTTGACAGTTTGCTGCTGTGGAGCATTTAAATATGTGTCAGAATTATGCCAGGAAGGAAAGACACCAGCAACACCCTTAGAAAAGTCCCTGCTGCTGCTCATCTTAGGTCTGGGAAGAGTTGTTTCCAGACAATCAGAAACAACTGTTTCTACGTTAAGGAAGATTATTGAGGGGTGAAAAAAAATGAATCCAGTTGCCAATCTTCCCTGTTGTTAACATCTCGATCAATTTCCCCGGTACAAACCGTGCAACCCTCAGAGAAACTAGAAAAACATCCAAGAACTCCACATCCCTCACTTAGCATGTTAAATATTGAAGTTCATGAAAGTCCGATTAGAAAACTACTGAACATGTGTGGCTTATTTGGAAAGGTTGCCAGTACAAGGCCTCTCTTATCTAAAAACAATATCGCAGCATTACTCAGGTTTGCAAAGTTGCATCTGAATAACCCACTAAACTTCTGGAACAATATCCTTTGGCCAGATGAGACCGAAGTAGTGTTCGACCCAAATCCACTGTTCAGCACCAGGAAAAAAAACAAACACACACAGCAACTGTCAAGCACATTGGTGGAGGTGTAATGATTTGAGCTTATTTTGCAGTCACAAGGCCTTGAGTCTACCTGTTTATCAAAGTATTGTAGATTTGATTGTGAGACCATCTGTCCACCATCTGATGTTTGACCGAAACCAGTTCATTCATTTATTGAAGCAACATTGTGTAGAAGGATGGGCCAAAATATTTTCACAATAATGCCAGAGTCTAATGTCATACAGAAAATTACTTCAACGTATTGGTGCTTAAGGGGCTTTTATATACTGTTGAAGCATGGGGTGTACTTAATTTTATAGATTTTATAGACGTAGATTTTAGATTTAATTTGCATCTTTATTTAATGAACAACGCTGACGGTGTTGAATCTGTTCAACCTCTTGGGATTCGATTTAATCAAAACCTGGCGAAGAACTGACCTTTTCTATTTTGCCCTAAAGGAAAAATCTAGACTTGAAAGAGGGTGCACTTTCTTTTACCTTGACTGTTTGCACAATATTGGTAAATTAACAAAAAAGTAGCATACAGGTGGGCAGAAAAAAGAAGGCTGCTGATTTTAACAGCCGCTTACCTGGACAGTAAATGTTTTGCATACTTTGTGTCTCTGTGTGGTGTCTCAGTGTTTGATCCTGGAAAGGATGGCGGAAAGAAGAAAACTGGGTTTTTATTTAAGCTGCTGGGAAAACACTTGTGGAATAGTTAGGTATCCATATTAATACAACACCACCACAAAAACTCAGTAATTTGCAAGGTGTTTTTCCATTATATGGAAATTGATGTTCATATATGTATCCAGATCCAGGGAGCATCATGGGAACAGCGTTAGGGAAGACGTTAAACTGAATCAGAAGAACAGAAGAAGTAAATAAAGTGTTTCATGATGTTGGTCTACTGACTCCTGAGTCTTAAGCCTTCTTGGACTAAAGTGTGACCAACAGTGCGGGTTAGACATTTGCATCCATTCACCATGAACATTAATGGCATATAGATTTTGGGTTTCTAACTGAAAACAAGAACTGGCTGCACCGGTGACTTCATTGTGGTCTTAATCATACACACAGGCTGAAATATAGAAATACACTTCCACTAATATTTGGATAACTATCCATTGTCAGGTTGCAGAGAAACCCCTGAGTTTTTGTGGCCATGAGCAAGGTTCTGGAATAATTCTGGCAGATATTGAGGTGTTAAGATTTGTTTAAGTTGGTTGGTTTCCTACAACAGACTCAGCTTTTAAAAATAGTCTGCATTTTTAATGTTTGGGGTCAGGGCTGTTCCAGAAGCTGAATGGTAGCCTGCTTTAACCTCTCCTAAAGGATAAGGCAGTTTCAACGTGCGTTTAGGATCTTTGTCCTTCAACCTTTTGATTTGCGGTGAAACTGAGGAACTGGGATGTGGTTCTCCATTTTCATTAATCCATCCCATTATTCCTGCGCAATGCACTAGTGCCATTAGCCATGATACAGACCCTCCGGATGATGCTGCCATCACCATTCTTGACAGCAGATGCTGTTTTCTTACGTTTGAAAGGCTTGCATCTAATCCTCTAAACATTCATTATGTGTTTGTGGCCAAAAAGGTTAATATGTTTTCTCTGACCAGAAAACCCCCCTCCTAAAGACATTTGGTTTTGTCAAATTTCAGTCATGCTTGAAGGTGTTGCGAAGCATTGAGACACCATCTGAGTCCATTCTGATGTTAAACTCTCTTCACTGTAGATAATGATCCTGGTGTTCCAGCCTTTTCCAGTTAATGACTGACTGGAGTATTGGTGATTATTGGACATCCCGACTAGTTTTCTTTCAACTGAGGTGACAGTTTGGGTCAGACAGTGTAAACTTGGACACAACTGGGTGTGCCGACAGGACACTGCTGCCAAATACACATCAAAACTAGTTTTGGAAAGCTTACATTTCGCTTTCTCGATTACGCTTTCAAAGCCCTGACCTGAAGTCTATTGAAATTTTATAAGCCGGCGCTAAAAGCCCGGTCTGGGTCAGGAAGCCAGTCAGTATAAAAAACCTTCACTGATTCTGATGAGTGGTCAGATATACATCCAGGATTATGATAGAAACTTGTTTCTAAATGACCTTAAACCAAATATTATTGGGGGTTTATTAATATTGCTCGAGCCTGTATGTATTGTTGTTTAGAGAAATAATCCAGTAAATTTAAACTTGTGCTCTGATTTTGTTTTTAAGGTTGTTTTGGCAGCATTCAAAGGCAATAGTTAAAGACATCCGTATCTGCGATGAGTGCTTATAAACGTCCAGATTTATCACTATATAAACAACTTGTTCTTGTATCATTACAGCATCTGTGCTGTTCCCACGAACCACAAACTGTTATGTCAATGTTGTCGTTACAGAAAGAGACGACATGAAATTTGACCCATTTGGGACCTCGGCCCTCAGCACCTTGTCCAGCTACAATTGGTCAGATCGAGAAGAAAGTTTGGCCGGTGAGCAGAGAAAGCCCCAGGGCTTGGAAGGGGCTTCTTCATCATCTTTAGCACCGTCACAAAAGAATGAGCTGAGCTTTGGCAGTGCTGAAAACATCTCAAGCAGCTCCCTGGCAAAGATCACCACCTCTTTAACTGCAGAGAGCGGATCTTCAGGAGATGACAAGTTCGAGGCCTTCGCCGACTTCGGTTCCTGTGACCGGCCCGCTGACGACGATGACTTTGGAGAGTTTGCCAGTACTCTTTCTGAAAAATCGGACTCACCAGCTGTCACTGCTGAGGTGGGCTCAGAGGGAAACCAAAGCGAGACTTCGGAAGAATTTGGCGTCCTCCAAGCAGACAAGCCCAAATTCGGCAAGTTTGACTTCCTGAAAGCCAGCGCTCAAACCAACGTTAAATCCAGCGAGGAGATGATCAAGAATGAGCTCGCAACTTTTGACTTGTCTGTTCAAGGTGAGTCGCCATGACCATTCAACATCAACTGAGCACAAATAATTATATATTAGGAATTACATTTTTAGTTTTAATGGTTGCTTCTGTGTTTTAGGAAGATATAATGGGCACTTTGTACTTATTATTACTTATTATCTTACTTAGGGTTGTAGAATATCAAAAAGATCTTTACTCTTGCAATCAAGAGGGAGCAGCACCAGTGAACAATCGCAAATACAGTAAAGCTCAGAGGAGAGTCCTTTGAGTCTGGTTACATTGAGTCCCTCCTTAATTTGTCGATCTTTTCAAAGCATCGGTTCCCCATCCTCACCAAGACCCATTTACCTTGTTACTGGGCGGTTCGCTACCTACCTTTAAATTCTAATATTCCTTTATATGGTAATTTTTCAAACTAAGCAGCTTCAACATCCTTTTATTTGGTAAAGTTTCCTTACCAACACCCTTACTGTCTTCAACAAAACTTTACACAAGCCTGTTAAAATTTTATGTTTTTTTGATTGAAAAATTAGACTTTGATAAATAATTTCCAACTTTTTTCCCATTTGTTATGTGACATGTATGGTGTAGAAACGCCAGGAGTGAAAAACAAACAAACATATTGGACAAATTGAAATTTCTGCAATAATCTGGTTACAGAAAAGTCCACAACCTGTTCTTCAGCCTTTTCCTCAAACCTGCAGTCAGTTTGAGTGAAACTGATTGACCTGACATAACGTTCAGATGTACTTGCAGTGTTTTCGTCACATTTGCTTATTTAGTTCCGTTATATAAAGCCGTAGTTTGCGTAGATTATCTCACTGTACAAAGATGTCAATCAGGAGAAGGGTACCAAAAAGTTCTACATTTTGAACATTTTGGCCAGAATTCAAAGGGGCGGTTTTTGCACAAAAGAAACGTTGAACATCACCTAAATAACACCATACCCACAGTGATACATGGTGGTGGCAGCACCATGCTGTGGGTTACGTTTCTCCAGCTGGAATAGGCATTCAGTCTTCTTGAGTTTACCCCTGCCATTAGTTGTAGTCAGCTTAAACTTGGAATAAAATTCAGCAGATTTTCTTGACATTCATGCTTCCTGGATATTTTTGAAAACAAATGATAGGATGAAACGGGCTGGTCAGGGAGGCTGCCATGAGGCACACAGCA
>JAHUTJ010025841.1:0-20865 GCA_036250325.1 Characodon lateralis | reverse complement strand
ATAACTACACAGATAGTTTCAGTTCAGATTATTTAGTTAAACGGCGCTTATTTACAACAATGTCGTCTCAAGGAACCCCACAAAGGGTCCCACTGATGGTCATTGTTATACTAAAAACCACAAGGATGGGGATACCTCTCTCTTTCAGACTTATCACAACCATCGGAAAAGAGAAGGGGGTCATACAGGTAGCAGAAATGGAGGGTGTGTGGTAGCAGCATTGTGAATCGTCTTCAGTTTAATTAACAGGTTTCAGGGCGAAGCAAAACGTAACAAAACTCAGTGCAGGTACAAGCATGAAAATGGTTCAGAACTTACTTGAGTATCACTGCAGGAATGTAGCAATGCTGAACTTAATCAGGGGTTGTGATCGGGTGTGAAATGAAGAACCAGCAAAGGACAATGAAACAAAACCAACTAATATACAGAGCGAGAACAAAGGCAGGTAATCAAGGAATTACGAAGAGGTGTGACAAGGAGGCAGGAAGGCAGAGGGAACAGGTGAAAACAATACATAGATTAAAACATGATGAGGGACTAATAAACACTGAAACGAAGCTATAAACAAACAACCAAATGAGAGTTGAGAATAATCATGAACCGAGAAACTAGAGTGAACATAAGAAACACCATAACCCAAGAACGAACAAGATAACACAAAAGATAACACTAACTAAAGGAGCTATGAACAAGGAGGGAGAGAAACACAACCTAAGACTCAAAATAACTGAGGAGAAAACAAAACACAAATCCAACACAGAGTCCAAAAGGTGACACACCCTGACAAACGGAGCAGTTGTTTGTTTGTAGAGCAAAACTATGTGGAAATGATTGGATTAGATTGCAAATAATGGTCAGAATATCATGCTGTTTCTTAGCCTGAGTTCACCATGCATTATCTTGAGAAATGATTGCTCAATTGAAACACTGCTATGAATAAGTTATTAATATATTACAATGTGATGTTAACAGAAGAATGTATTCTCTTGTCGGATCAGCATATGGCTATGGCTGGGTATTGCTCATAAGTGCACTTATGTAACCTTGTGTTTAACTTACATAAATCAAAGAGTTTCTCTAAAGCTGAAAACAAATTCTGATTGTATAGAAAATAGATCAAAAAGGATGCAGAACTATGGCAACTATTAAATATTTCAACAAACCCATAAGGGCTTTTTATTTTGTTTTGTTTATCCAGGTCAGTTTATAAAGTGTGCAGTAGGCCTGTTAGCAGAAAATGTCCTGTTTCAGACATTTTCAGACATACCATATGGAGCATATGGTTGACCTCATGTGCCAGGGCTGTTTTGCTCTACAAAAAGAATATCTCAAGACAGGTTCCTAATTGCGTGATTAACTTTATTAGTTCCAAATTCAATCCAGCATCTGAGTAGGCAGGCCACATTAATGCTATAGTAACCTGTGTTTGGATGACTTTCAACCATATTGAGTAATCATGTGTTGGTGAGTGGGTCATATGGTTTTTAAAGCTACAGTGCACTGTAATTTTTTTGTTCCAGGCGTGAACATTGCATGGGTCTAAAATATATATCTCCTTCTTTTCCTTTCTCACATTGTCGTTAGTGAGTCGGGGTGTAACAATACATTCAACTCACAAAACAATGCATGATACTAGGTTTACAAAAACAAAGCGAGTGTTACGGCATACTTTTCAGGAAAACTAAGAAATCAAAGTGTTTTGTTTTAAAATAGTACTAAGGTTTCTTGAATCACAAACTGTTACGAATAATCTGTAATCAGTGCAAAGTATTCTACACCATGTTTGACTGGTCCATATTGTAATCTTTTGCTTATTTAGTATTGATTAATTTTGAATGCATAACCTGTCCAAATTACAAGGTATGGTGATGACAAATGGAAATATTGTATTTAATAAATGTTGGAAATTCAGGTAAAAAATCTGTTGTAGGTTAATTTTGTGTTACGGAAAAACAAAGTTTCACATCATTCCTATCGTGTCTGTCATCATTTCTGTTTCATACTGGGGACCCAAAACTCTTCTACTCAATTTAGAACTGATGGAAGGCAGCATCAGTGCTTTTGTAATCGAGTGGTGTTGTCCAACTCTACGTGCAGTCTTTATTATTAGACTCCACCACCGCTGAGCAATTCAAGAATTATTGTTTTATGTCAAACTAAGGGCCTCAAACGTCAAAACAAGCTTAAACACTCATATCACATAATGAAAATCGCCTACACTCACTTCACCACATAAACTTACATGTTGACAGCAACTGGATAGTGCTTTGTGACAAACTTCGCTTTGACAAGATTTATTGTGCTGTTTTAATATTGCAAGGTCTCATGCACATATCAGTCAGTCTGGATTGATGGCTTAGAGTTTTAGATAACTCTTAAAAATTTCATAATTAACGATGAGCTAATAAGATGAAACTAATAAGTTTAGCTTTGTTATGGCTTGCTACCCAGGAGGGCTCCTTGTCAGGGGCAGCATGAAAACTTTGAAAAAGTAATCTGTTAGTCGTGTCATGAAAGAGCTTTCTTTTGCCTGTCTGCATGTTTGAACAACAGGGATTAGGTGCCCCTCTGTGTTGTGCACACAAGCACTATAGCAAGTCATAGTCATAGCAGTCATCATGTAAGTATACAGGATGACTGGTGCTGAAGCTGGCATCAACAGCTTTCAATTTTGTGCCAAACTAGAGAGCTACTTCACTGTATTTTAAGGACTGTGAACCATTTCTAGCTCACAATTGAAATACTTGAACTGATCAAATGAGACCAGGCCTGTTCTTTGCTAAACACAGCCTTTAAATAACAGTTTGAGATTTGCATCATATAATCAAATGCTTGTCATTCAACAGACATATTTACATTTGTTTATTTTAGAGTGCCAGAGTTTTTGAATGAGGTTTTGCCTTTGCAGCAATAAGGTTAGTTCAGGGTTATAAAACTACAGTATAGCACAAAAATGTTTAAGCAGCTGATTAGCACCTTTGGGATATTGTCTCTTGTGTCCTGTTTTACTAGCATACATGCAAGTAGTGACCACGTGAAAAGGTGCCTGGTGTGCATTCAGTCGAATAAACAAGCTAATACATGTTAGGAGTACAGAAAAAACAAGGCTCGCCTAATTAGCTGTACAACAGAGCAGTGGCTCAATAAATGTCTTCTGTGAGAGCAGAGTGGTGTTACAGCCAGAAACCTAATGTTCAGGGAGAGTGAGTGATTTTTGGTGCCTGAATCTTTGACAATGGAAACTTCAGAGCTATGGCATCTGAAAGCCCTCTGCTTAGAGCAGAGCTCCCAATAATATGCATTAACTCCAGCAGCCTGTGGTGTAATATTACTGTGTGACTTGGTCAGGACCATGCATGGCAGGGGTGAAAATGGAAAAGGCCTGTCATGACGTTTCTAAATTAATTAAATGACAATGCATTTGTAGAGCTCTTATTTTAGCTGATATTGACAGCAAAAATAATCTCACGGAAATTTTAAACCTCCATAAAAATGTTATGTTGAATGTAAGAACATTTAGGCCAGACATTATTTTTGTTGCCTTTCATTTTGATTCTCAAGCCTTATAATCCACGTTCATCTTCAAGACACTGTCACAAGGATTTAGTTATTTCCAAAGCTCTTCAGTCATTAAGCCCAGACCTTTTCTGCTATTCTCTTATCTTCTAAATGAACCCATGACTTGATTTTTATGATATTTTGTTTTAACATCAGAAAAGCTTGGATTTGAGATGGTTTCTGGCTTGTGTGATTTTCACCAAACATGGAGAACAGTCACACTAGCTTCAGCTCTGCCTGTGACCTTGGCTCAAAAGCGGTTCTCATGTTATTTCAAGGAATTCAGCTGATAACCCACTAAAAAAGACTGTCTATAGTCTAGACTTTGTGTTGATTCCTTTTGTGACTAATTCAACACATTGAATGCAATTTTCAAATTTTTTCCTCCTATTTTTTGGTTTTGTTGCTTTCCTTTGGATCATATGAAAAATCACATTTAAAATCAAAATGGCTCTATATGCAAAGTGAAAATCAGGGAAAAGAAGCAACATAGTTTAACAAAAATTATATATAAAATAATTTCACAGGACTTGTGTTTGTATGTAAAATCAATTAATTAATCAACCCAATTCATTATTTTTTTCTTAATTAATTATGATTATTTAATTTTATAAAAGTATTTTTTAAATGTTACATATTTTTATTGGTTACAATAGTTTTGCATCAGGTTTGAATGTTTGTTCTTTGTTGTTGTAAATAAAGAAATGTATTTTTATTTTATAATTCCCCATTTTCAACCTCAACAAAATGATTCAGTTTTTAATGTCTCTGACTATTTGTCCTCTTGACATTTTGTTGCATTTTTATACATTTTTTAAACCGTATTTTTAATGCTGTTCTTCGCTTTTAGATGTGTGGTCCATTTTCTTGTAGGCCTATAACACTCTTTCTACAAAACAATTATTTTCGGGAATTGTCTGCACTCATTAACACCTGCGGGTGGTTTATTAATGACTGGCAATTATGAAAGAGAATAAGAAACATGATAATATTAAAACTGTTGATTTTCACTTGTAAAGTTTGAATGTGAGCTTAAAAAAGACGCTTAATCAAGTCATTAAAAATGTGTTTGAAATTGACAAACCTAAAATCAGGTGTGAGTTACACTTTAATTCAACACCATGTCTTTTTTGAAACTGTATTGCATTATGTTGCATTGAACATGGAGTTAAGCAGCTACACAGCTAAGACAGGAAGCAACAGCAGATTCTGATGCTGCTTACAAGAACATGACACCTTAACATTACTGTTTAGTGGGATCTCGAATAAATTAGTTATCTTATAATTCAATTAAAAAGTGAAACTCCTATATTATATTCATGTATTTCACATAGTTATATATTTCATTCTTTTATTTCACTTAATGTTGATAATCATGGCTTACAGCTAATGAACATTTAAAATCCAGCTTTCAGAAAATTTGAATATTGCACTATAAAATATGCTGAAATATGTTATGGGCATACTATTGCAATGCAGTCATGGGAAGACTGCTAACTTGAGAACTGTTTTGCCATGTCATCTTCTGCTGCTGATTCACTGTGTTTTATCAGGTCCAAGGCCAGAGCAGCGTTTACCAGAACATTTTAGGTCACCTCTGCTGACAAGCATTATGAAGGTGCTGATGTCATTTCCAGCAAAACTTGGTAACTTCCCACACTGCCAAAAGTACCAGTATCTTGTTTAATCACCATGATAACACTGTGTATGATTGCCCAGCGAGCTTACAACACAACCAACATTGCAGACAAGCTGAAGGTAGCAATAAAAGCAACCTGGGCTTCCTGAACATGTCAGAGGAACCACAGTAATTCATTCAAAACAAGCCTTGGAAAAGTACTGAGTACAGATACTGTAGAGTATATACTGGATACTTTTGACTAGGATTTCTGGATTAAATCATTTTTATTGGTCTAATGTAATATTCTAGTCAAGAAACTGAATAACTCTGTATGAAATGAATCTATATACTTTAGGAGTTACATTTTTTGAATTTAACATCTGAAATAAATTATTTCCTCATGTTTAAGAAGACCTTTAATCTTCCACAGGTCAGTTTGCTTTTTTATTCACTAAGCAGTTTTAGGTGGAGAAAAAAAGGTTAAATGACCAAACAAGATACAGATAATTTCAATTTGCAGCATAAACTGAGATATTTTTTAAGCCACAACACAAATACATCCTTTCATCCTCAAAGGAAAATGTGAAACAGCCTGGAGATGTATACATGATACTGTGAGGGTCGGTAGTGTGGCAGAGGTGGCAGAAGGCTTTCTGTCTCTGACAAGGTGCTTCCAAAACCTCCTGGGAAGCTCTGCTGTGGGCATGATGTAGATCCAGGCTTGCTCTGTGCTCCACCACAGTTTGGGACTCCATAAATAACAAGAGGCAGACAGTGACAAAGACAATGAGAAACTAAGGACAATATGGCAGGGAGGTTGAGAGCCTGAATAAGAAACAGACAGTTGGTTTGTCCTGGAGACCGAAAGAGCCAAACACTGATTTGTTGTTCGGAACAGAGGCAGATTGGGTATGAATAGTTGCACAACAATGAGAGAACAATAAAACGAAAGCACTGCAGTTGAGAGATAAGCCTCCTCATATAAAGGTAAGGAAGGAAAAAAATGCAAGATCCTTGAAGGACCTTAAATATAAACACATGCATCATGCTCTTCTTTTATTTTGCTTGCTCTGCAAGAAATGACCGATAACTATTATGAGTTACATACATATAAAGACATGAGGGGTCGAAAATATATAATTTTAGAATACATTACTTAGAAAATACTGTTTTAATGTGATCAGTAGTCTCTATTACAGTATATTCAGTATTATGTTTTTATAGTTCACCTTAATAAATGTACAAGCATTGACTATCCCATTGACTTCAACACAAACAGAATGCTTTCCCACTGGAGCAACATGTAGTTAACTAAACTGTGCTGTGCATCTCTGCAGGCTATAGATGTGTGGTAATATTTAGCATAATATATAGTCTGTTGATATTTAAATTATAAATGAGTATGTGGGTAAAGCCAATTCTAAAACAAACTGGAATTCAGCAGTCAGATGAAAGGAAATTGGTTTCTATTGAAATAAAAAAATGTCATAGTATACAAATACAGTGCACATAATACAGTTTATCTTCAGTCTTGGTGACTCCAGTTTGTCTTTAGAAGTTTGCATTTAGTATTAGGTGTTTTTAGTTTTATCCTCATTAATGTTCCAGCTGTTCAATGTCTTTTCTGCCCTCTTCAGCCACTTTAGCTGCAAGTCTTTCACAAAATGAGCCAAATGTCCAACTCAGCCAAAATAGATTTTATTGTTTTATTATTAACAACATATACTCTGAAGCAGTGAAGAAAGACAGACAAATCATTTCCACAGGAAAAGAGAGAGACACACACAGTTGCAGTCTACAGAGGAAGAGACTCTTTCTGATGACATGTTTTAATCATTCTAGTACGTACACAGGAAGCATTAGGAATATCCACGCATAGAACTGCTGCATCTTTGCAGGCAACACTAAGACTCTTGTTTGGCTCAGTGAACACTCTGGAAATAAGCCATGTGAATGAATGTTTGTAGTCTTAGTGGTAGTTTAAAAAGTCACTACACAGATCATCAGTGCTAGGAATGTTTCAGTGGAGCATTTTGATTTAAAAAAAAGTCTATATACTAGTTTTATTGTGATTTTATTTGTCTCACCAAAAAATCTAGCTATAATTGGAGGTACCTTTCAAGATATATGTCACAAATCTGATTTAAAAAAAAGTGCACAAGATTCAAAAAGGCATGAAGTTAAAACAAATCGCTTAACCTTGACTTCGTGGTGCAGCAAATATGATTTATAGCACAGGTTTGTCATTTTTAAATAAGTGCTGCACAGACACTGGGACTCTGTTCTGTTATGCAGTGACATTTTAAATGTCTTTTGTTAGGTTTTATAAGGTTGTGCACACAGGTGTCAGTGAGTGATAATAAAAAAAACTTGTAAGGCGATGAATACAAGCATAATTAGGCAGAAAGTCAGTGGAACGGGGTTGTTTTTACTAAATGTTTTAGACTTGGGGTAAATACTGAATAATAGCAAAAAAATAAAAAATTACTGATCCGAATGAGTGCTCTCATTTACAGTCATGGTATTTAGGTTTGCATTTTTGGCACAAACAACTGAAATAGCAGTTAATGGCCAAATATACAACTTTGTGTAAAACATTTTCTTCAGCAGAGGTAGTCAAGGTTTTGACTGCATCACACAGAGACTGTATTGAAAAAAGATTTTGAATGGAAGAATTTTTTAATCTTGGCTTTTTAAAAGCCAAACACATCAATATGCAGTGATTTCAGACTAGATCCTGTGAAGAATGAACTTGTTCAACACTATATTTATGCATATGAATATGTATGTATGGACATGGCTGTGTGGATGAATATCTAGATGTTTACACTGCACCTTCAACAAGACTTAACTTTTTCTCTAAGTTTCATTTATTGTGTTCTTTATGCAACTGAATGAATGAACTGCAATTAAAGGAAAGGAGATATGTTTCTAGGATGATTAATATCGAAGCATCAGTTTAAAATTTGCACTAGTTCACAATTATTCTCATTGCTGACAGAATCATTTCCTGGGGGATTGTAAATAACATCCAAGAAAAAAATAAGTGCCTTGACAAAAAGGAGCAGGAAATGATATAATTTACATTTTGTACAACTGTAACAGCACAAGACAATTCTGATTTTATGCTCTAATGGCTGCACAGTTGTCTTTCTATTAATAATGCAATGATGCATTTTCTGATAATAACTTGGCTAATGTGAAGCTTGAATGATCTTCTGTCATGCAGTTGAATCATAGACTATAAAAACAGATTGGAAATGCAAATATCACAATATTTTTGACTCACTTTTTCAGTTTGTTGCGCACACATCAGTATTACAATAAAGTGGACTGACTGCATTATTTTTGTTTCTGCAATATTAAGACATGGAAATATTTACATTAAAATAATAAAAACATTAAATTTTTTGCACTTTTTTAATCTATCTCTTTTTTAATCTATGTTCTTTGAAATTTTATTATCAATATGTTATTATTATTAAAATTATATAGTTCACATTACTGTCTGATAGCACTGTTAGAAGAGTTGGTCCCACATGTTTTGTTGCTCTTTTGTTCCAGGACAGGTTTCCTTAAAGATAAAGCATTTAAACAGAGGATGACAAATTTGGGTTAAGCAACAATGTATAAGTTATATAAAATATATTTTACTTTGAGGTGCATATTGTATTATGCAATTAATTCAGCCCCTTGTTCCATGCTCATGTTCTCTTTGAAACTACTCTTATCTGCATCTCTCTCTTGGTAAACCTAAAGCCGAGTCAAATTGACTCTTTGATGTTTCTGCCTGCAAGGCCCTGACATTGTAATGAAAACTGTATTCCATTGTTTCAGCTCTGAATGCTTGGCATGACGGAACACAGTTGTAATTTTAAGCGATGTTTGCTGACTTCCACTTGTTTCAAACCTTTCGGAGTTTTTTTTTTGTTTTTTTTTCCTACAAGAGTTGCAGGGACTCATCTCAGAGCCAAACAGCTTTCAGGCCCCATCAATTATTTAGCACCTATTGCCTTCAGAACACTCTTGAGAAATTATGGTGATAAATGCAACCACAAGACAGGAAATGCATAATTATGAACACATATTTCCATCATAGCTTTAATGACACTTCAGATGGAATAAGATGAAAAAGGAATGTTTGAAATTTAGGGAGAAAAATCAGAATGCAAAGTAAATCACAATCACAACAATAGCTTTGGTTGTTAAGGCAGGTCCTCAAAGGATTAGAAAATGCATTGCATTTATAGAGGAATTAAATATCCTAGTTCTGTAGGAATGTTTCCCTTATTTGTCCTGTCACAACTGACTCTTTTATAATGAATAAGCATGAATGTTTTAAGACTAATAACTGCTTTAACATGCGACCAAGAACATTGTTTTGGCTTTTCTTGCTTAAATTTTAAAAGAGAACTAAAGCATGATTATTTTATGTGCTAAAAAGACTATAATAAAACATTGAACAACCTTTTATAGTAGTGTTAGGCCTTTTGTTCTGTGTTATGTTCTGTGCAATGATAGATATTAGATACATTGTGCTAAGCCTGTCAGATCAGAGAATTTTTCCTAGCCAAAGCATTAGACTCTTAAAGCCCCCACTACAATCCAAGTAACAAGCTGGGTAAGAATCAACATATAACTTGACAAGAACAACAAACCCTGAACAATAAAATAAATATGACACATAAGAATGCAGGACTTTTTAAGTCGAGCTAAATATTTTATAATATTGAATGGTCCAAGCTAAACCTGCAATAGAACTCTAAGGAATCGTGTTTGCAAGTTAAGACAGAAACTCAAAGTCTTGGGTAAATACATAGGGTTGGACATCTGTTGACCATGTAATCTGTGTTGGATAGTAATCAGTGGCATGCATGAAAGTCTATTCATTAATGTCTCCATTCAGGCACTCCAAAACCCTCATAAGCATTCTGGGTAAAGCCATGTGTTTATATCAACACAAAGTGAGACACAGAACATCAATCTATTAAGACCTAGACCACATTTCTCCACAATGAAGCTGCTCTGTGAACATTTTTAAAAGTAGAAAAACAACAAACAAATTCTCACATCCCACAAACCATATTATGTCACCAGGAATCAGAATACCTTGGCCCCCACCTTTTTCTGCCATCTGGCCTACAGATTGCCAAACCTCGATTTCTCTCCCGGGTCTTGCTCCTGCATAGAAGTGGCCTTCTGCACAGCCATCCCCCTGGACCCAAGACTTGACCATCAAGTACTCAATGTGAACCCGTCTGTTCATTAAGGTTCAGATGGTTCTCAAATGAAACAATGTGCATTTCTCCCGTCACGTCAGGGGTCTGCCTCTGCTTCAAGCAGTGGACTTCAAGTATCTTGGAGTTGTGATCACAAAGGAATTGTAGGATGAAGCACAACATGGATATACAGTTCAGGGCCTCTCCTCTAGCAGCACAGGTGTTGCTGTGATCTATTGTGGGGAAGAAAGAATTTGTCCAAAAACCTAAGCTTTTGATTTAATTTAATCATCTTTTAAAGGCAGTGGTGGCTTAGTGATTAAAGAGCAGGGCATTTGCATCCCAGAGAGGCTACAAGTACCCTGGTTCGAATCCCACAGCCTGCCACTTTGGGTTCCTGAGCAAGACCCTTAGCCCTGAAAACTTCCGGGGTGCCACACAATAGCAGCCCACTGCTCCCTAAAAGATGGGTTAAATGCAGAGGACAATTTCTCCAATTTTAGATCAATTAAGTCTATATTATTATTATTATCATTCCAAATTTCATTTATGGTAATTAGATATGGATTTCAGCACAAGGAACAGGATCTCGTTTGCAAGTGGCCGGATGTCATGCCTGTGTACAGCCAGGGGGAGGTCATAACCAATTGACTTGGGATCCACCAGCATCTTCTCTGTCAACATCTGGGTTAATGTGGTGCTGGTGAGCATAAGCTCACACAATCATCCACTGCACACCTGTGGCTCTTTAGGTTGGAACTTGTGGTTTGCAGACTTAATATACCAGTGTCATCAGGACATTTCACAACATATTGGTTTGGCTGGGAGCTAACACAGTCATTAGTGTAAAGTGTGAATTAAAAAGGTAGAATGAGGTGATACACCATTCTTGGGAAGCTTGGAGTACAACCACAGCTCTTCCCCTTATTGGTCCCTTGTGACATTTTCCTGGAACCACCCCACTTAGAGCAGACCGTATGGCAGAGACAGAGCTCACTGGAGGGACTCTATTTCATTTCTGGCCTGAAAACAATTTCATAACTTGGATGGATGGATGGATGGATGGATGGATGGATGGATGGATGGATGGATGGATGGATGGATGGATGGATGGATGGATGGATGGATGGATGGATGAATGGACTTACATTTTTACCATTTTCAAGAGTGCCTCTAGTGTCACAGGTCATGTTCAATACCAACAAGCCTTTTTCAGACATAAATCAGAAGATGACAACACAAATAATAATAAGGTTCTGAGTATATGGAGGATTTAGTAAACCAACAAGGTCAAAAGCCATCAGGAGTACCTTGGCAAATAAATGCCAGCTCTCAAGACTCAGGACAGCTGGCTCTCACCTTGGTGATTAAAAGACAAAGGTGAAGAACTCAAAATGAGAAGGGACTAATTTAT
Organism: Characodon lateralis; assembly: GCA_036250325.1. NCBI lineage: Eukaryota > Metazoa > Chordata > Actinopteri > Cyprinodontiformes > Goodeidae > Characodon > Characodon lateralis. The sequence goes on along the minus strand of JAHUTJ010025841.1, from coordinate 9,053 downwards.
TGACACAATGAAATAGCAAGCAGTCTGCATGTTTGTATGTGGGGGAGTACAGGCCCATATAGCCAAGTGTGAGGCCAGTGGTAATTTAGCAAGTCTCAGCAGGTTGTGTTCAAGGCAGAGCTAATATGGCCAGTGAGATGCTGCTTGTATGTGTGTGTTTGTCTGCTGGTCTGTGTCTGTTTGGCAGCGTTTCATTTCATAGTGAGTGTTATGCTGACCTTGGCAAACTCAAAATTTCATCCCAGCGGTACTTTGGTCCTCCCTTCTCCTTCTGTCTCTCCTTGGCCTCTCACTCTTACTCACAAAAATCTCCTCCCAGGACACACAATCCACCCCATTCTTTAAAAAAGAAGCTGAATGAGCTAATGGATCCAGAAATGCTGCCAAAATCTCTTTCACCTGGATGGTTTGAAAAGATGTGATTAAAACAGACAAAACTGTATTTAGATTTTTAGTCTAGGAAGAATACAATCAATAATTTAATGTGATTCTGTAATTCAGTCAAAGAAAATAATGAGGCAATTTGACTTTTCCAGTCTTTCTTGCAAAAAAAACCTACTGCTACTCTAATAAAAAGGCAAAAGTTACTTGATGGCTACTTGAAGTTTTTTATTCTGTTTTGTATGTTTCCAGTAAAAACAATCTGTACAAATTACTCAGATTAAATGCATCTTAAATGCTTGGTGGTCTAAAATCAAACTCAAGACATTCAAGTTTAGTCAGTGAGAGAAATTTTACTTTTTATAATGATAGATGCAACAAATTGCTGTTTTTTGTTATGCTGACCTTTCATTAGGTTGCAAGTGTTGACATAGAAGGTCATCTGAAAAAATGTTTCGGGGAAATGGGGGATTTAATTATAGATCAGGAATAAAGGTCTGCTATCATGCTGTAGTTATCCCTCTACCCCAAAGTCCATGCCATTAAACATTAATCTGTAGATTGGTCACCAAGCATGTCATTTACTTAAACAGAATTAGGACCCCTTAACACAGGATTGAGCTAAGCGGTACAACCTGTTTGTCATGATCCTCAAGTGTTTGTGTTTTTATCATAACCTTATTGTATATGTTCTTTTGGTCTTGCCATGTTCGGTAAATTTCTCCGTGTTCATTATTGTTAGCAAGGTGTTTCCATATTGGTTCCTTTGTGTTTAGTTTCTTAGTTTATTTCTTGTTTTCTGTCTTCTGTGTATTGTAGTTTATTTCCCTTAGATCCCTCGGTGTTAGTCTTTTCCCCTTGGTTAGAAGTTTATTTGTGTCTTAGTTTTGCTCCCTCTGTGTTATGTAGTTTCCTTTCCTCAGCTTCCTTGCTTTCATTTTGCTAGAGCTGTTCCACATCTCCACTGATTAGATGGTTCCTTTTTCATTTTCCACCCCTGCCTTAATATATAGGCTCACTGGTTTTCATTGTTCCTTGCTGAATTCTCCACTTACTCTTCTATGTCTTGATCGCCCTGTTCAAAATTCTGTTTTACTTTTATACCTTCACCATGCTCATCCTCAAGATCCTGTCTACCCTTTGGTCCAACCTACACAATATGACAGTGCTACTGGTTCTTCAGGTGTTCCTCTGCATCTTATATTTATTAGCAGAATGTTTTCACAATGACCCATCTGGCAATCCTGCCTGCACGACTACGACACTACTACTACATCTGTAATAAGGTCTTTCCATGGCCTTGACATGATGAGCAGGACCTTTTGCTGTATACAGATAGTTTCTTGGCTCTCCTTATCATGAGCTCATCAGCAGTATGAGAAGCATGCAGATGAAGGTGTTTTCTATGCAGTATGCTGTGCACTGCTAAATATACCATACTGCATGCTGCTTCTGAGGAAAACTCATTTGAACTTGGATTAAACCCTCTGTGAATACATGTGGAAGTAATCAAAAGGAATCTTCAACATAAAATCCAAATTGTATTTGTATTTGTGCACTGATCAATGTGAGAAAGTTTGAAAATGACCTCACGTGGTAAGATGTTGCCTTTTTTACATATTAGTGAAGTTATGTTGTCATAGCTGCTGCTACTCCAGCATCTTCTGCAGCTCATACCAGTACCAATGTGAAACTGGCATGGCTGTTTATTTGTGCATAGAGAGCATGGTTTGGTAGTTGCAGCCTCATGTTGAGAGGATGAATAATTTTGGAGTGTTTATCAGCCCGAGTCCAACATCACTAGTCCTTCAAGTTCTGGATGATCTGAAGCCTTACCAGTGCCTACAGGTGACACATTTTGGTTACAGTGTCACTGCTATTACTCTCCTAAGCTCCACCCAGGATGCTAATAAGCTGCCATCACAATCCCAGTGTGTAAGAATAGTTCAAATGGTAAATGGACTCAACTTTTATAGTGCTTTTCAAGCATTACCGACCACTCGAGTGCTTTACACTTGAGCAGAATTGAAGCAGTCAGGGGACTCTGATGCTCCATCACTTATAAAAAGAGTTCACTATGTTCTTATTACAAGTCAGAAGACTTTATTAAGACCCTTCAAAAATTATCCACATTGACATCATAGTATTTATTTAATCATGTGAGATGGGGTATTAACTGTTTTATTCGTTGGATGACTGATATTCTACAGATTTTATGCAGATTTTGGGATACAAACATTCTCTCTTTGAAAAGTCAGTTAGATGCCATTTCCTCTGATCCCAAATCAGGTTATATATAAAAGATTCTGTGCTCCCCTCTCTTGTTCCTGGAATACATTTAACTATGTGTGGCTGGTGTCTCTGCTCACCACATTTCTGACTATGGAGCTGCCAATTACTGAAGTCTGTCTATAAGTGTGTGTTGCTGAAATGTAAATATCACCTGGAAACCTTGACTGATTGGTGCTAACACAAGCTTGACCTACACACAACACTTTTTCTGAACCAACACCTAGCTGGCCTGGGGTCTTGTCTGCATGTGGTCTGTCCAGAGACTGTTAATGGGATCACCTGAGCTACTTAGCTATGCCCAAACTAACAGTGCCTGACTACCAAATGGGTTAGTTTTATTAGTGCATCGCTGTGCTACAAATTCAGACAGGATCTGATTTAAAGCGATAAAAAGATGCCATTTTACAAGTCCCATTATCAGTAAAGGATTCTGAGTAACTGAGCATCTGACACACAGACCAAGTTTAAACTCAAGTATGTACATCCATAAAATAAAGATAGTAGGTGCTAGAATGAGAACATTATATGATGCAAGTTGGAAATATGTCTCTATTAAAAGAAATTTGTTGCATGAAGTGAGCCAGAATGGGCTTATAATTAGGCAGGCTACAAGTGTGGTAAATAGAGTCACTCAACACAACTTATTGTGGAGGATCTTGCAAGCCACTCTATATGCTTATACTGAATGAGGACCAAGTGTTAACAAGGTGCCCTTTTTACATAAATTAGATTATGAACCCACAAACAGGTCTGAGCCACAAAATATATTTGCATCACTATATTACAATGAACTGTTTTGTCCTAATCCTGGTAGATCCAAAAATTTCATCATAGTTATGCAACTCTGTGAAAACTGAAGGTTTATTGCAATTTCTGTGAACCAATAAACTAACATAATTTTTTAGAATTATGCACTGTAAGAAAATTTGTAAAAACAAAGGATAAGTAAAAATAATATCAGTGTTATATCTTGGGATGAATACTGTAAATCTCCATCACTATAAAGGTTGTTTTTCTCCTATAATATTCCAAATAATTAGGTTGCGGTCATACATATTTGACCTCACAAGGATTTTAGAGATCCATTAGTTTAAGTTGATTTAAAGGAGAAAAATTCAGCTGTGAATAAGTTCTTTAAATGTTGAGTGATACATAAAATAAAAAGAGAATATGCATCAAGTTGTTTGTAACCATATATTTCATTTGAAAAGCCATGTCACAATTGTTCGTTCCTTCATAATACTTTTTAAAGCTTTCTTGTGGCTTAAAGTGGAGCTAAAACATAATTAGGCCTTTAGGAACACTATGAGACTTCATTTGGTTCAGCTGTGATGCAGAGAAAACTCAAGCCCATCAAAGTACACTCATCGGTCACGTTATTAGGTGCACCTTGCTAGTACCGAGTAGGACCCCTTTTGCCTTCAGAACTGCCTTAATCCTTGGTGGCATAGATTCAACAAGGTACTGTAAACATTCCTCAGAGAGTTTGGTCCATATGGACATGATAGCATCATACAGATGCTGCAGATTTGTCAGCTGCATCCATGATGAGAATCTCCCGTTCCACCACATCCCAAAGGTGCTCTATTGGATTGAGATCTGGTGCCTGGAGGCCATTTGAGTCCAGTGAACTCATTGTCATGTTCAAGAAACCAGTCTGAGATGATTCCTGCTTTATGACATGGCACGTTATCCTGCTGGAAGTAACCATCAGAAGATGGGTACACTGTGGTCATAAAGGGATGGACATGGTCAGCAACAATACTCAGGAAGGCTGTTGCGTTGACACGATGTTCAGTTGGTATCAAGGGGCTCAAAGTGAGCCAAGAAAATATCCCCCACACCATTACACCACCAGCCTGAACCGTTGATACAAGGCAGGATGTATCCATGTTTTCATGTTGTTGACGCCAAATTCTGACTCTACCATCCGAATGTTGCAGCAGAAATTGAGACTCATTTGAACAGACAACGTTTTTCCAATCTTCTGTTGTCCAATTTTGGTGAACCTGTGTGAATTGTAGCCTCAGTTTCCTGTTCTTAGCTGACAGGAGTGGCACCCGGTGTGATCTTTTGCTGTTGTAGCCCATCTGTCTCAAGGTACGACATGTTGTGCGTGTCAGAGATGCTCTTCTGCAGGCCTTGGTTGTAACGAGTGGTTATTTGAGTTACTGTTGCCTTTCTATCAGCTGGAACCAGTCTGGCCATTCTCCTCTGACCTCTGGCATCAACAAGGCATTTGCGCCAACAGAACCGCCGCTCACTGGATATTTTCTCTTTTTTGGACCATTCTCTGTAAACCCTAGAGATGGTAGTGCGTGAAAATCCCAGTAGATCAGCAGTTTCTGAAATACTCAGACTAGCCCGTCTGGCACCAACAACCATGCCACATTCAAAGTCACTTAAATCACCTTTCTTCCCCATTCTGATGCTCGGTTTGAACTGCAGCAGATTGTCTGGACCATGTCTACATGCCTAAATGTATTGAGTTGCTGCCATGTGATTGGCTGCTTAGAAATTTGCCTTAACCTGCAGTTGGACAGGTGTACCTCATAAAGTGGCTAGTGAGAGTATTTAAGGTGAGCTGTAATCATGAGAAAGCCAAATGAGCTTCAATAAAAACAGAGAAAGGACATTATTTCAACACACCTGATGGTCTTGGATATAAAAAGATTTACAAAAATGAAACAAAATACACCACTGGGAGAATTATAGGGAAGTCAGAATATATGGAACTGCAGAAAATCTGCCTGGCAGTAAAGGAAAATTTCATCAAGGGCTCTTAGTAACCTTGTTAGGACATCTAAGTGAAAACGCTATGTGTCTGCAAGACACCTACAGAATGATCGGATAAAGGCTGGTATGAATGCTCCAGTGGCAATTACAAGATATAGACTGAATAAACAGGTAACCGATGGATCGACTCTAAAACTTTTTTCGCACAGAATATGCCAGGAGACTTCAGAGTTTTGGCAGACAGCTCTATGGACTGATGGGACCAAACAAGAAGTGTTTGGATATTTGGACAAATGGTATGTCTGGTGGGTAAAAGGCCAGGCGTATAAGCAGGTGCGGCTTATTTTTTATGTAATCTTTGTGTATCTGGTATCATTGACTCTCAGAAATATCAGGTCCTTTTAGAGGAATGTGACGCCTTCTGTTGATAAATTAAACATTGGGGATTACAAGACTATTGAGCAAGATGGTGACCTCAGGCACATCCCCAGGTCAACCAAAGCTTGGCTGAGAAAAATTTCAGGGCATGTCCCAGAGTGGCCTTTACAGTCACCACATTTAAATCTGACAGAAAATCTTTGGTGGGATTTAAGTAGGCAGTAACAGCACAGACCCCAGCAAACATCACTGACACTCAGGCTTTCTATGTCAAGAACAGACAGATAAACATTCTGACTCTGAGGAGTAAGAGTCTTGTCAGAAATTACAGAAAACAATTGTTGGTTGTAAGTTATACAGGCTAAAATATGCCCCACAAAGCACTAAAACTGGAAGTTGAACATTAAAAAAACTCAAAAGTTCATTTAAACATTGTTGTCAAAATAAGTAAAATGTATTTCAATAAACATTTTTATGACTCATTAGTTTTAGTCAACCACATCCAGACATGTCTTTTCAGGTAAGGTTGTTGTGAATATTTTTGATTTGAACTGTGAAGAAATTAACCTTTTGGTTGTTTTGTAAAGACAACAAAATAATTGCTGACATTAAGATTCCTTCAAGGCTTTTAATATGCTTGTATTATGAAGCAACATAGGCCCTTTGTGATTTCTATGCTTCCTGTCTTTCAGAGGAACTCTGCATGTGAAGCCGTCTATCCATTCTCCTTGAAAGAAGCGGAAGTGTTCTGTGACTTCATGTGCGAGTCGTAAGTTGATCATTCTTGTCTCTTTTAACAGAAATAAAAAAATAGCCCCATTAGAAATAAAGCTGGATTTCATGCATGACTTTGGCCGGTTTTAGTCATCAATCAAATCCATCAAATCAACTCATTGTCTCAAGGCACTTGAGACAACGTGTTTTGAATTGGCGCTATATACATAAAAACTGAATTGAACTAAAGATTCCTGTGATCTTGGCTGTAATAATGACAAAGCATGCTAGACACCAAATGTAAAAAAAATTGTATTTTATATAAAATAAGCTACCAACATCTAACTTTCCTCTTTTGTAATCCCCTTCTTGTTTATCTGTGTGTGTTTTGAAAGCAGAAGTAATTTGGCCTCTAAGGAAGCTATGACACAAAGAGAAAAAATCTTGTACCTTTGCAGTTTGTACAATTCTCTGTAGAAGTATAAATATACACTCAAACACATGTGCAGGTGCACAGATAGCTGGTGAATACGTGGGTGGTTTTTAAACTAGGCCACCAGAACATGCTGTTTTTTGTGAGTGCTATTTTTTTTATTATGACAGGATGTGATGAAGATAAATAAATATCCCCAATTTTGAAAGTTTTTGCTAACTGTGCACAGTAAAACGATATGATAAGGACCTAATGAGGCTGTGATATGTGGGTGGAATGTGATACATGGTTCATAAAATAGTTTTCCTGCATAGGTGTGACATTCATTTGCATTCAGGTTTGTAGAGTTTAGACCATGAGCTATTCTCAATTTTTGCCACAGATTTTCAGCTTGATTTTGGTACAGAGTTTGATTGAGGCAACCTAACACATACATATTTATATCTAAACACTCTAAATGTAGCTCTCGCTGTATGTGTAGGGTCGATGTTCTGCATTGAAAAAGAGTTGTGAAAGCATGATTCTATCATTACCATGTTTCACCATGGAGAGGTTATGTTAAGTATGATGTTCAATGTTAGTTTTCCACCACACACAGAGTTTTGTATGTAGACCAGTGTTCCCTACAAGGCTTATGGCTTATGGCAAACTGCCCAATAAAACATTGAAATTTGTGATTATAATTTGACAAAATGGGGAGAAATAAAGGGGTATTAATACTTATGCATGACAACGTAGTGTTTTGTGATAATTTAGCGAATGTTCTGCTTACCTTTGAATTTACTGTTTTTAGTGACACAATTATTAAATGTTATAGTTATGATTGCTGGAGAAACTCTTTCATTTATAAACAGTCTCACAAATAAAATACAAATATAGATCTTAAGTCTGAAACCACCTGGTCAGTCTAGAACCACAACTCTAAAACTACAAGGTTTCTCCTCATTTCTTCAATATAAGGAGGAGCAGTCATGCCATTGTGGAATAGAAATTAATGATTGCAGAATCTCATGTCAATTGTAAGCATTTTCCTGAAACAGTATAACTCCATTTTTATTGTTCCTTGATAAAACAATAAATGCATTTTGCTTTAATTGACAATGCAGATGTAGTCTGAGGTTTAGTAAGATCTAGTAACATTGCTTCAGTTCTGACACCGCTTTTACTTTCCTGTACATCACGTACTGGTTCTGTGATGACAGAAACAATGACCCTCACTGACTGTGGTGTTCATACGTCATTATGATTCTGCTGAAGCACATTAAACTACTGTCTAAAAAACATAGGATGAGGATATAAACAACAATTAATCCGTGTCTTTAAGAAAATGTTTTGTCAGGCAATACAAAGGTTGTGTCCCTGTTTTTATTTTTCTTGAAGAATTTATGTATTTATCACAATATCCGGGACATTACGTGGAGAGGATATTATATATATACGTATATATAATATAATCTCCCCCCTCCTTGAACCGCCACCTTAACACGGTGGAGTGGTTTGAGTGCTCGAATGATCCTAGAGGCTATGTTGTCTCGGACTGAAATGCCCCTGGTAGGGTCTCCCATGGCAAACAGGCGCTAGGTGACGGGTCAGACAAAGAGTGGTTCAAGAACCCTCATGACGACTATTAAATCGAGGCATGTGATGTCGCCCGGTATGGCAGAGCCAGGGTCCCACCCTGGAGCCAGACTTGGGGTCGGGACTCGTCGGACCTCGCCTGGTGACTGGGTTGCTCCTCGCGGGACCCGGCCGGGCCAAGCCCGAACGAGAGATGCGAGGCCATCCCCCAGTGGGCCCACCACCTGCAGGGGGAACCGTGAGGGACCTGTGCAAAGAGGATTAGGCGGCGGATGAAGGTGGAGACCTTGGCGGCCCAATCCCTGGATGCTTAGGCTGGCTTTTAGGGACGTGGAATGTCACCTCGTTGGGGGGGAAGGAGCCTGAGCTTGTGCGGGAGGTCGAGAGATATCGACTAGAAATATTCGGGCTCTGACCGTCTGAATGGCTTCTACTGCAGACATGACAAGAAGCCATTCACACCTCAAATCATCTCCTCTACATCCCATTCAGGAACAAATTCCTCCCATAAAGCAACCAACCCCCCACCATCAGATCCTCT